>LKNJ01004419.1:0-32176 GCA_002120245.1 Maccullochella peelii
TTGTGAAAATTAATATTTGTGTCATTCTCAAAACTTTTGGCCATGGCTATAGACCTTTAAGCAAAAAGTGTCATTTTTCCAGTGCTGTGCGACTAGTCTCAAAGGAAAAGCAGAAGCCCCATGCAGCAGCAACCCGAGCATCTGTTTAACAGTGATATCTTAAAATGGAGGTGTTCTTTGGAGACAGGGCCTTAGTTAGTTAGGAGTTAGAGGTTAGTGGGAAGCTTTAAGGGGTCAAGCCACAGATGGTAGCCGCAGTAAATATCTGTAATGGCCAATAATAAACAGAGAACATATAAGGTCCCTGCTATTGTCAGCAGAAAGCTCGGTACTACATCTTTCTAATGGCCTCCCAAATGGACAATGTCTGCCACTGTCTCTAAGCACCTAAGGCAAGAACAGCCACCACCCCTTTATCTCTTTAACTACTCAAGGCCTGGAGAAATACACCTTGTGGTACCTCATAAGATCTTACCATCCACCACAATAAAATTCAGTCCAATGAAAAGGTCTAATATTAGTCCTGTGCTGCCAGATTAACTGGCTTGCTTTAGTATTGGATGGAACCAGTGTGTGAAGAACTAAGCAGTAAATTTGCATTCTGCTTTGTAGCCGTTACCCACTTGCACTTATCCAACCAATGTAGGCATGGATTCAAATCATTATATGTACAAGAGATTTATCAGAATACCGAATTAATACCTTGTCATATAAATGAAATAAACTCTGTAATAAATATGACTTTTTTTTGACTATACAAAAACTTAAAAAAATGTTCTAGTGTAAGCTTTGGTGATTTTCATTAACTTCAACTTGTGCTGACCCTAGATCAGCATGACAGTGTGAGCTTAGGAGAGATTGTCCAGTATTGTGTTCACTTGCGTGCACACATACACGCACACATGCATGCACACAGTATGCATTCTCACACACAGGCATGCTCAAATAGCATGAGTCAAGGAGAACCATTTGTCATACTGTACAGCATACCGTAGGCCCACAGTCAATAATGTTAATATCCACTGTCTTCTCATGTATGATATGTACTGCCCTTGTGTATGCCAAAAATCCCGGTGCACACACTGCCAAATGGTAATGTTTTCTGTACTTGACTTCTCTGTATCCCTGTGTCCCATGGAGGATACTGAACATACAGTAGCAGTCAGCTAAAAGAGAATACCCCATACCCAAGAGAGATGTTTAAGCTTAAAAGGCTTTGTGTAGGGACATTCTGCCACCTCTGCAAACACCTGGCCCACCGCTGAAGGTGTACATGTAAAAAGGTGCTATAACATACAAAGGTGCTATAGCAAAACATATTTTTGTTGACATGGTTTAAAGCCATGACAGCTATTTGAAAGAATCCAGCACTGTCTTCTTGTTCAAACCATTTGAGCGAATAAAATGAGTTTTCTGTATTTTCTTGCTCAAAAAAAGATAAGGAATTTATTTCTTTAGGAAGAGAGAGCCCACTGTTGGTAGCCTAAGTTGATGGCATTCAGGAGCATGAAAAAATGTAAAAGAAATATTGAAAGTTGTTGATATTGACATGGGGGTGCATCTGCTAAATGTATTAGATATTTGTGATAGAAAGAAAGAGATAAAGGAGCATGTTGGATTTGTCAGAATGAAAAGTTGTGTGCATGTGTTCATGTGCAATGACTATGTTGAGCAAGTGCTGCATTCAAACTTCAAAAGTAGATTTGACATAATGTAGAGTAAACAGAAATGGCACTGTGCACACCAGTCATGGACAGTGGCTTAAAAAACCTCAGTTCATATATTTTATTTGTGGGATTGACTGTGGAACAAATAGGGAGAGCCAAACCAGGTATCCGTTACATGTTCTGTGAGTCCAATTTGCATCGCCTCAGCTGTAGCACTGCCACAGCTGTGAGTTTTATAAGTCATCTGCACAATCATAAGTATTGGAGCTTATTGTAACAATTCAGTTTTGAATTAGAAGTGATTGCCATAACCCTAGCAGAATATGCTGCAAATAATCGAGCAGTGTAAAAAATAATAAAACAATATGACAAGTGACAGATGAAGTTGGTTTGATGTTCCAGGTTTCACTATTTTGACATTGTCACGTTTGGAGAATAAAATATTGAATGTATATTGCATGGTTAGCACACAGTAGATGCTGTTTAATTCAACATCTAACCATCTTCTGCCAGCACCAGGTCCCTCATTACCCATCAGCCCATTTGCCAGCTGTCTCATCATTACCCATCTCCCCTGGTGGCCCCTGTCACTCGAAACGCCTGGGATGAAGCTGGAAAGTAAATTAATGTGTGTTGTATGCAAGCATGTCTGTCTGCCCACCTGTGTGTGTGTGTGTGTGTGTGTGTGTGTGTGTGTGTGTGTGTGAGATAGAGATGCAGCAAAAGGGTGGGTATGTGTAGAGTAAATAGTGTCTGCGTGAATGGTATGTATTCACTACAATAGGTGAACGACTCCTGCCCTTTGAGTCATTTTCTGAAGATACACTGTTGATTTATGACCAATGTGAAGTGCTGGGTTATGTGCACAAGGACAACGACATATTCAAGCACACTTGACATAATATACTGTTTTCTAACTTTCCAGAAAAAGTTTTAGATTATTTTTATTTATTTTTTTTAAAGATAACGTGTTTCTTAACTCACCAATATGACGTATAACCAAACCAACTACATATTTCTGCTGCACTGCATCAAATTGCAACTAAAATTGCAGCTTCTTTTGCCTGACAAGTTTGGATGTGGTCCTAATGTGTTCCGTCATGGAATTGTGTGACGCCTACACACCCTGAGGTTGTGTATTGTGTAAACTGGTAGAATCCTATATTCTAACCAACAAGACTGATTAAACACGTTTGTGCATTTATTATGTGGCCGCTTGGTTTTCTTTGTGCTCAAGATCTCAACAAATGTACTGCAATCCCAGTGCATCAGCATGCGTAATTAAGCTTTGCTTCAGTGCAGTGCTCTTGTCAAATTAGTTGCTGCAGATGAACCAGCCTTCACTTGGCTGAAGAGAGTCAATGTTCTGAAAGAGAAAGCATTAGTAGTAGTTTTGGTTTAGCTACTGAATAATCCATTAACCTTTAGTATCCTTATTTACTGGCATTATTTCTATAATCATCATATTGAACTTGTATTTTTATGTTAGTATGGATATTTCTACTGGAAATGTATAATTAAAGTGTTCACATTACCATCAGCATTATTAGATTAGATTCAACTTTATTGTCATTGCACATGTCACAAGTACAAGCCAACGAAATGCAGATAGCATCTAACCAGAAGTGCATAAGCAGTAAAAGAACATAAATATGAATATAAATATACAGGATATGGAATGATATATGAATATTCACAATATGTACAAAAAGTGTATACAAAAAAAGGCAGAATGTGTAGTTTGAATGTACAATAGTGTAATGATATTTATTACACTTTGTGATGATGGGGGTGAGTGCTACTGGACGGTAGTCATTGAAACATGTTGGAGTGTTTAGGTTCTGGTACAATGGAGGTGGTCTTGAAGCAGGTCGGCACAACAGCATGGGCCAAGGACATGTTGAATAAGTCTGTCAGGACCCCCATCAGCTCCCCAGCACATGCTCTAAGCACACGTCCGGGGATGCCATCGGTGCCAGCAGCTTTACGTACAGCATTCTGTAATATCTGGATACTTCTGCCATTGCATTTGAACTTGCTATAGAGTCAAGTGAGTAAGTTTGCCTTACCAGAGAAAGTTTTAACTTAGTTTGGTTATGTGGATAAGAAAGGTTGCTTGCAAAAAAGCTAGGCAGATATACTTGAATTTTGAAAGCAATATTCAGTACAGAGGCATGAAAAGCAAATTCCCTGGCACAACAACAGTACAGTACATTTAAGCCACAGATATTTCGTAACCAGATGTTTTTGCCAATTGGCTCCATTTGTAAGTAGCCGGTGTACTAATTTGAAATTCAGTGGGAGGTGTAGCTTGAATTTCTCAGGTCTAATGTGTTGGGCTAGGATGAAGTGCGTGTGGGTAGTTGAGTGTTTACATCATCTGAAAATGTCAAAACGGATGATACTGAAGTAGAAGCAAATGAACAGATGATGAGAAGTGTAGGGGGTGAGAAAGGAAGGAGGGAAGAGAGAAAGAGAAAGTTTTCTCAATGCCAGATGGAAGAGCAGTTGGCACCTCTCTCATTACTGTGGGGATGGATTTTCCTCTATCATACCAACACACACACACACAATCACACAAACAAACACACACACACATGCATGCACAGACATGCAGAGCTGCCTCCTGTCACTCCACACCACCTGCCCAGCACCTGGTCATCAAAGCAAGACCAAGGAGGGCTCTCATCTTTAGGGGAGAGAGAAAGAATTAGAGCACTGGAGGAAGATGTGGAAGGGCACTAATGCCATATGCTTTCACCTTTGGTTGTTGCAGCTCTATGTTGATTCCTTATTCTTCTCTTCGTAAATCATCAATTTAACTGAATCATCTATCTATCATCTCCTTCCATATTACAAGCCCTTCTTTCTCTCAGTTGTGTGTGTGTGTGTGTGTTTACATGTGGGCAGACATGTGTATCTGTGTCACGCCCTCGCCATCAAGGCAAGCAAGGCCTGTCATGCCTGCGCTAAATTAAATGTGACACAGATGGGTGGAGTAGCCTCCCCCTTTGATCCAAGCGGTGCAACAGAAGGACAGACCCTGACCAACACATGTCAGACAAAACTGTTGGGCACCACCAAAGATAGCTTTATGGTCCCATTGGATGTGGGCCAGGGGCTGAAACCATAGAGGGAGTTGGACACACATGCATTTACAGAAATGGGACCATGAACAGAAACACAGCTGCAATTATTGAATTTGAAGAGTCACAAGTTCTATGGTGAAAACAAAAGTGTGATATAATGTGTGATAGTGATACAATACATCATTGTTTTGAAAGCTAGGTTTTGAATAAATAATTTCTGAAGTGTGAACTTCTGTCTCAGTCTGTCAAGCTGGATCTCTTCTCCAGCTGCAGCTGGACAGTGACAGTTTGAGTCAGAGCTAAACAATGTGCTCCAATAAAAATGCACTCAGCCCCATTGTCTGGCAGATATGTCACTCAAACAAGAGCAGACAGCAGCATTAATTTGCTAAGTGTTCAGAATTATCTGATGTACAACAACATAGTGGACATGATTATTGATGCTCAAACTATGTGGGAGTTGCTCTCTCATCGTTTTTACTTTTGAAAAGACACTTGGTTGGCTCCTAAACAGTCTACGTATGTTGATAAAATAACTTATTGCCTCTCTCAATATTAGCTGTGGGGTCACAAGTTGATAGTATGTGTAACATTTCTTTCATTGCTCTTAAATAGTCACTGTCTATGTCTCTCAAAGCCAGGCACAATTTAAATCTTGACAACATCCGTGAAAATCATAAGTGCATGAATTGCCACCTCCCAGATTTTGGAATGTGGGACTTTAAGATGAAGCAAGAAATGTTCATCTCAAATTGATTTAGAAACATTTTTTGTTGGATAGTTAGGGAGAATTTGTTTTAATTAAATTTATTTGAAAGTGGGAAACTGGTCATCTTGGATTACAAGCTTTTGTAAAACAGGACTCAAATATAAGTTGACTATATTGAACTCACTTTGTGAGAAACTTTGTGATTCCTATTGTGCAGTTAATTATGCCTTGGCTATAAAGTGGTGTTGACTGTTGAATGGCATTATAATGCAACACAATGAACTATGAAAACCCTACAATGCCATGCAATTGACAAAGGTACTTGAAGTTCTATTGAAATGCATTGCATTAAATTGCACAGGTGTTCATGATATTGTGCCCAGCTTCTGTATACAGAGGTGCCACCAGTGGGTGGTTATGGGAGGAAAACCTTCAGGGGGTCCTAAGCAAAAGGTCTTCGGGCAGGTGAGGTGATATTTCTCTAAACAGAATACATCAATGTAAAGGAACTCTTTTTGTCAGAGGGCCCAGAATGTGTTACACCTGCTGTTATGTTAATATTAGGAATGCATTGTCATTTAAATTCATATTGATAATTGCTCCCCTGTTGTGAATTAATTCACACTTGCATTTATTAGCACCTTCAAATTATTCAAACTTGTTTTCCAGACAGACAGGAGACAGTTTGTCTATTGATATTAAAATGGCTGTTACATTAATACAAAATGCATGTGTCCTAATGGCATACTCAGGGCTATTACCATGACATATAATACCACGGCTACTTCTAAATTGGGTGGAGGGTGAAGGAAAATCATTTTGCTTCCACCCTAATGTCTTTGGATATAACAGCCTATTAGATTCCTGCTTTATAGCATGGGTACTGCAGTACTTACACCAAACTGTCTCCAACCAGCCTAGGTTATTCAGGCTTGGAAACCTAATGAGAACAATGACCTTGTGTTCCATTTGGATGGGTGGATAGTCTGTCCATCTCTGCCGCCCTGCCACCACCCCTACCCTCTACAGACATCCATCTTTAAGAATGTCATCCTTTCTTCATTCTTTTTCTCCTTTTTTTATTTCCCCCGTCATGTTTAGCCATCCTCTGAACTCACTTTCTATCTCTCTTTGTCTCTCTCTCTCCTCACAGTGTATTCCATTGGGCTCTGCACAGGCATCCTAAATACAATTACAGTCCACAGCTGAATGGAGAGGAAGGGTCCTCAGGGATCCCTAGAAACAGGAAATGGTCAGGAGGGTTGGACTGAGGAGGGAACGGCAAATCTCTAATTCAATTGGCTGAACCTTGGCAACAAGCCCCCGGCGACTCTTACTGTAGAATCAGTGGAATCAAACAATGTGGCTCAAACCGCAAGAGAGATTTTCATCCACACTAGCAAACACACACACACACACACACACAAATTGACACAAATGCATTTCATTTTCTCTTTCCCCAGCATTAGGTTTCTCTCTAGTCTTTGTATTCCCATATTTACAGGTTGCACAATACTTGATATTGGCCACCAAGTGATAGCCTGCAATAATGAATCAACTTAAGATTCTCACTGAGTCTCCATATCCCTGCATGTTATTCTAAACTGTTAAGATAAATGGAGAGGCGATCAATAACTGTTCTATGTGTCAGCGATGATGACCTCCAACGCAGGGTTTATGGGTTACAATTGATTACTGAGGAGCTGCACGCGGCACTTCTGTACACTCAACACACTCACTCCCTCACATAGACAAACATACAGACAGAAGTGTGTGTAGAAGGAGAATAAGAAAATCAATCTGTAACAACACTAAATCTTTTAATCTACACTGTGGGTGTCCATTGGCAACCCAGAGAAAAGGCCAGTCAGCATGTGTACATGCACATAAGCATTAATAACTAATGTCTTGTGGCTTGAATATAGAAGTGACTATGAGAAAATCTAAGTTGCGTCACATTATAAATAATTTCAGGCCTACTTGGTGTTCCTCTTTGGAAAGCACAGTCAGAGTTAGCGGTTTATCCCTCTAAATTCTCTCTCAGCTGATAACTGTGAGCACTGTAACCTCAAAACACAGGGTCTTTAAATGAGAACTGCAAATGCCACTCTCTCTAACTGTGATAACAAATGCCACCATCATGCAATCATAACCCCAACCTTTCATTAATGCCATGTCACCTGGCTGTAGCCAATGACCTGAAGATAACAAACTGAAGTCAGCTTTAAGACATTTACAAATGGCAGGAAGCATTTCTATCTTTGCTCTGTGTCACAAATAAATTGCTAGAATTTGCTTTTATTCACCTATTTGCAAAACATTTTTTTACATAATGACTGAAAAAAATCCCATATATTGTCCAAGTAACAAAGTTACCATCAGATCCGAAACAAACACACGATGTGAAAAAAAAAAGGTGGGGTGGGGAGATTCATGGTATAGAAGCTGCCCAGGGATTTGTCCTCCAGTCTTAAAAAAGGATAAATAAGTAACCTGGTTATGTGGATAAAATAACCTGAAATATGTATTCATATTTATTGCATCATATAATTTTCTCCCCTCTCCTTCAGCTCTGCATCTTCTGCCTCTTCCTCCTCTCTCCCCCTCTTGCTCTCCTAAGCCTCCATTCTCAGATGTGGTTGCCTCTGTTGCTCTAATGCTTGTGTGAATAGCAGTATTAGGCCCCATACCCTTACCGATAATTGGAACAAAGTGGAGGATCGATGCAGAGGGCACACAAATACACAGACATACACAATATAAACACACAAACACACACTGGCACATTCGCATACACACAGTGGACTGGAGCACTGGAATCAATACAACTCAGAGGCAGGATTTTCCTCTGCATTTATGCTCAAGACAATCCTGCATTGAACATTTTGTGAAACAGATACAAAAAAAGACTGAAATGTTTGCGGGTTAAACTCAAACTAAACGCTGAAAGCTGTTTGTTTTTGTGTATTTTCTTGAGAGATTCTTGAGATGCATTGTGTGGCAAAATGTGGTCATTAACAAATCCTAACCATCCGGCTGGCAAAGCTTACTGAATGCTTCTGCACAGCATACACGTGTAATCAAATATTATTTCACCAGAATTTGGCATTACACACCAAACAATGTCAGTTTTCAGTGACACCTCTATCACTCAGACAGAAATGGGTTGAGGGATCATGTCTCTGTCTCTCCATGTATAAATGTCCGTCTACATTAGTGTGCATGAGTGTGCATTTGGCATGCATGGATGCACATGCATGTGTGTATTCCTCTAAATATATGTCTTTTACAGAGTTTCTCCTAGGGGAGCAACGAACAGCCAACTGAGACTAACAAGTGGATCTAAGTGGAAGTGTGGTGTTGTAAGAGGTTACTACATCCCATAAAGATCAAAGATATTTGATCATGGCCTCCAGTTGTCCTTCTTTCAGGACAGCAGCACTATAAATGTCACTGCAGACAGTCAAGGTTTGTCTCTCCACAGGTAGCCTATTTGTCTGTTCAGTGGTGGAGAACCACAAGAGTTCTGATGACTTTTGTTCTTCCTGAAATGTGTGAAAGTCTTCAGAAATTAAATAGCCCTAATACCTTAAAATAATGCAGCCTAATGATGTTTCATTTTTTGTATGTTGTTACAAATCCCAAAACGTCAGCTTTTCAGGTGCTTTTTTTGCTGTATCAAAAAAACAGTTTTGAAGTACTCCAGTGGGTTTTGAAAGAGAAATCCACAGAGTTACATGAAGTATTCTGTTTTAATGGGAAAAAATCAAAATCAACAAAAGCAAGGTTAGTGTGCATGTGTACATTTTAGCATATGAATTTTATATTTTAGTTATTTTTTATGAGACCACACAGAGCATGTATACTTTCTGTTGTGTACATCCAAACAAAATGACTGCTGTTAGCAACATTTAATGTTCACCTTTGTTTAGACTTCCAGTGTAGTGAGCAAAACAAAACTGAGCCATGTTCAGCTCCTTTTCTGGATATCTCATTTGGGTGTCTATTAAACTTGACCTATCCCATTGGGTGTGGCTAATAGAAGAAGATTGAGGAAGAAGAAAGGCAAACAAAAGGCATTAACTCTGTGTAATTGATTTCTCTGAGGTTGACTTTTTTCAAGTTGATACTCTTAGAGGGGAAATATTACCTTATCAATTAACGGTTAAATCAAATTGTCTGCTGCTGGCAAAATGTAACTGAATTCAATAACAAGTTCTTACCGGCATGGAGGTACTTCTTATATTATTTAGATTGAATTTTCATTTGTTTTAGGTTTAAAAGATAAAACCAGAGCAGAAGCCAGCAGTGAACTGGGGGTTTCATGTTTTAAACTTGGGTATCAACTGTCTTAACAGCCGTAATTACGTAACTTGAGATATTGGATCTTTTCTTTAAATAGTTGTGGCAGTTGTAATTTCACAGCATCACTAATGCAAACATCCCTAAAAGATTCTTGAATCTCCCTTACATTTGAGATCCCTCACATCAAATTAAATTCTGTTTCTGTTTCCTTCATGCTAACAGATTAATTATATCTCTATATCTGTGTCCACATATTTATTCGTAGTATTCAAGTTATTGTTTAACCATTTAACTAAATCAATCTACATGTACTTGCAAACAATGAAATATTTATGATACTACAAAGATAATAAGATTATAACATAATTGTCTTTTCAGTGAATCATTGACTTCTAAAACAAAACTGTTTTTGTGCATCATTATGCATTGAAAACATTGTGAGATTAATTTCCTTATTTTTCTACTGAATATTCTCAACTTGCCTCCTACTCTTTGTGTGTTTTGCACCGTGGAAAAAAAAAAGAAAAACTTTTCTTTTGCATGTTTCTATTTTACAGCTCATTTAGTCAGAGATTTACCATGTATGCAATTTGCTCTGCACTTTGTTTCCTTGGTATTGTAAAGTCATTTGGTTATTTACAATACAGAAGTGCAGGAAAATCACACATTTAACCACATTCAACATGATGGTTTCCTGAATATTTTCCTCTCTTTGGACTGACTTCAAATCATCAGTTTTGGTTCACATGTAGAAACAGCTCAAGTTCACCTCTCTCAGGTCAGAAGATGTTTTATGCACACCCGAGTTCAACTGCTGTATTTCATTCAACAGCAGCAAACATGGCAGATATTAAAGTGCCTTATGTCTGCTCTGAACATTTGTAAATCTTCATAACATACGTTTTAACAGCTAAAAAAAAGAATATTTTTTGCTTTGTTTTACGCTTTTTCCTCTTCATGTCTGCTTTTGTTTTTGCTCAAAACACTACTGCCCTCTCACATTATTACCTGGAATATTGTGATTGTGTTAAGGAGATTCACCACAGCCATGTATGTATGTGCATGTGTGAAGAAGAAATCAAAGAGAAAATAATATCTGAGCTTAGTTGTTAACAGTATTTATGTATGTATGTACATATGCACGTCTGTTTGTGTCAGATCTACATCACTGATAATTGAAACCAACTTCCATTATTGATAGCTGTAAATAAAATGTTCCTCCCTTTTGCACACAATTACTCTTTATTTTATATAAAGAGCACCACAGACAACATAAGGTATGAGAACTTATCCACACTATCTACATGTCTGCACAAGGCCTTGTTTAACTTATCACACATTCACACACACCTTTGCATACTAACACATGTGCTTTGCACAAATAAGCCATTATCAGCCTGCTTAAAGCCTCTTCAAATTAGCATGTGTTCTATCAAACCCAACAAAGTGCTGTGTGTGTGTGTGTGTGTGTGTGTGTGTGTGTGTGTGTGTGTGTGTGTCTTGGATTAATAGTCTATGGAAGTGTGAAGAAGGAGTGATTTTAAGACATACTGCATATAAAATAATGAAACAAATACATCCATCTTTTTAAGCATTGTTGATGATTTTTCTTTCTCTTTAATATCTCAATTGAGCAATCCAGCAGCTTTATATGGTTTTAAGTTCATAAAACTGGAAGGGAGAGGCTGATTTCTTGCCTTCAGCAGGAAGAGCATTATTATCTGATAATGTTGGGATATACAGAAAGGCCTAAAAGTTCCAGAAAGTTAGGGGAAAACTCTGCTAGGAGTAATCGTTGTTATTGACCTGAAATGATGGGAACTAAAAATAGTAAGCTAAAAAAGGGAAGGGAAAATGAAAAACTGGAATAAGTTTGTGTTCTGAATAAATGTGTGGAACGTGTTGATGTACAAGAATCACACAAGAGACATAACTATAAAGACCCAATAAGGAAGATATGAATATGAAACATTGCAGGCTGAAGTAAACCAATGAATATGAGGAACCAGAGAAATAATATATTGCGGAGTATATGATTTAAGTGGGGGCTAGAAAACATAGACATTCATTTTATTTTACAATGGAAGACAGGAATTGCCTTGGAGGCATTGCTGAAGACATTACTTCAAGAGCCTAGAATGAAGGTAGCTGCAATATCAGATGGAAGACAAATAACAAGACTAGGGCAGTCAGTGTCCCTATTGTGAATGTGTATCAGTGGAAGTCATGGAGAGCACACCAAAAGTTGTTTCTGGAGTCTACAGGATTTGTGATAGTTTGGTTTAGAGTCACTGTGATGTCAACAGTGACTTGATTGTTTTGGCCGGTGAAAAAGTGAAACAGTCAAACAGTTTCATGTTGAGGCAAAATAGGATGGGGCCCAGGACAGCGGCCTGAGGAACCTCACAGGGGATACAGTCAAAAGAAACTCATATTCCTCTGGGATATTCAGATAGTCCGTCCTCCCTCTATGCAGGTAGAAGAGTCATCAGAGTGCAGACCCAGTGATCTCAAGGCCAGTGAAGCCAAGTGGTGGTTGACTGATTCAAAAGCAGCAGACAAGTATAGGAGGGTGGGCAGCTCCTGTTGAGAGAAGCGCTATAGTGACAGCAGTAAGTCTAGTCTCATGATGGTCTGAAGCCCAAGGGATTGGGATTCAAAGTTACAGGAAACTTGATTTAGTGTTTCTTTGGCCAGGATGGCATTTGCATTACAATTAGATGCTAACAAAATTAAGAAGACTGCAGAAATACCAATGCCACTTGTAGGTGTAGGTTGCCATGGAAACACACAAATATGGCACATGTGTAAAGGTGAAATTCATGCAGCACACAAATATAATTTTTCTTTGTCTCTTGGAAAAAACTCCTTGGAAGTTTTACAATTCACTTGTTATAGTCCTTGCGCTGATTAACACTTCACAGAAATCAGTGAGTCAACATTAATTTGACTAATGACTGTCAATGGATCTATTTTTCCGTGACTTAAAACCCAGTGTCTGACCCAGGAAATAAAGATAGTAGCCTACAATTTAGGTAGGTAAGAAATAACATTGGCGCAATTTACAGCAATTGATGATGTTTCTAAGAGCTGATGGCAAGAGAACATACATAATTAGCACCTATGAAGCTATAAATTCACAATTTGTAGTTCTGTTTTTCAGCTGATGTCTATGGGGAGATACTTTACAGGGAAATGTCATTCTTTCACACTGTTCAACAGAAGTAAATTGTTTCAGTAAGTCCATTACTGCACGATCATTTTAACATGTACATGGAAAGATGTCAGAAACTAGTTGGTGGTGGTAGTAGTGGTAACCAGGACAATGAATCTGAATTAATCCAAGTCAGAGCTGCATCTTTGTCTGATTAGAAGAATTTTAGCATTTTCTAGTGAGAGAAGCTGGCTATGTAAAGGTTTTTTATAATTACTTTACACCTGACATGCAAATCCTTTATTTTCCTTGAAAAAAGAGCTCTACTGTATAATCTGTCCTTTTTCTTTTTCAAAGATAAGTGAGTTTCAGAGGTCATCTTGTCTATGGTCTCTGGTGTTCCTGGCAGCTCGGCCAGACCAACTCAATTTATTTGTCTTTAGGCAATTGAAAGATACCCAAAGATATTCCCAGATACCAAACTGTTGGAAAAACAAACCACCTTTTCATTTCTCTCTCTCTCTCTCTCTCTCTCTCTCTCTCTCTCTCTCTCTCTCTCTCTCTCTCTCTCTCTCTCTCGCTCTCTTAACCAATCCAATAGCTCATGTCAATAGTTTGAATATAGCTTTCATCAAAGAAAAACATGTATTATATTTTTGTAAGCTTTTTCATTGTTGATCATTAACATGGCCATAAATCTATGTACAGTATTAAATAGTGATTCAATTGACTGTCAATGCATTCAACTCTTCTGAAAGTGTGAGTCAAACCCTGACTGCCGAGCACCATTCAGCATCAGGTTGTGCTTTTGTCTATTTCAACCTGCTATTAGGTAGATCTAATCTTAATTTTCCATGAATTGTAAACAACTAAATAAGTTCAGATTCTTGACTGTCCCTTGATGCATTTGTGCTTATACGATACAGTATTGTTCTTTGTTTAATAATGCAAAAAGGATTTGTGGGAGTTGTGTGAAATTTTGCAGGTAAGGTGTGAAGCTTCAGAGTTAAATTTTCTCAACAATATAGCTGAAGTATAACTTTTGTTAGATACTGCAAACAGTGGTGAGGTTTGACAGTCTGACACCTGACTGAGCAATCTGAATGTGTCTCTTGATGGCCGCTGCACTTTAGCAATAGCCGCCTAATTTCCATAAGTGCTGATTTGCCAGAGTTGACAGGTGTGATTGTAGCAACTGAATACTTGCCTCAGAGGATGAAAACATTTTCATTCATTAAATCTCAGTGGACTGCTCCTCTTGAGCTTTATATATGCAGTGGCCTTTTTCCTGAGTTACCAACTGACAATCACTGGTTACCACCCATCTACGAGAGCATGGCTATGTGTCAGGTAACTGACATTTGAATGGCCTCCTCACTCACTGTGTGGTGTTGAGGTGTCAACACCTTTGTCTGGCCCTGACAGAAAGTCAGCTCTGATGGATATGACATTGCAGCTCCCTGACATTATTGCTCCCATTGAGAGGTCCTTAGGAGTGCACACATACAGGATACAGGAAGTCTCTGTCTCTCTGTTTCACACACACACATTCACATGCATGAAGTGAGCATAAAGGCATGAAGCCAAATGATATAATCCTTCAATGATCCATCAAGTGTTTGAGTAGCCATTGTGTCCTGACCATTAACTGGGCGAGGAGAGCATCTTTGAGATGGTAATGTTGCTGCTCTCATTTAGCACATAGCCAAGACAAAATGCCAACTGGTAATCAGCCATGTGTGTTAGAGAGAGAGAGAGAGAGAGAGAGAGAGCCATTAAGGCTTTTCAGAATTCACATAGACAGTCTCGCTCATTATTTGTGTATCATAATCCAACCCCAGACAATTATTAGGTTTTTTTTTGGGGGGGGGGGATCTTATGGAATGCAGTGGGTGCTCAGTATTTATGTAAACCTTCTACGAGGAATGAACAAAACCAGCCATTAGACACGAAGTGGACCACAATTAGTGGGTAACTGGTGACAGCAAGTTCCAGCCAAAGATGCAACTACAAAGAAAGTTGGTTTGTATGAACAAAGTTTTTTTTTTTTTTTTTTGCCCAAACTCTTAACATAATCATTTTTTAAATCATTTTTTGATTCTAAACTGAGATGGAGGGAGCAATTTTACATCTTTACATTGTCTTATTTTATATCTCAAATGAAATTACTACAAATGAAATGCTTCATTTGTAGTAAGAAAAGCAGAAACTTGCTCTTTATGACTTACAATGTGCCACATTCAGTGTACCAAAACTCGCCCTATATGTTGAACCGTAGCAACTGTTTGTGTGTGGGTGATTTCCACCTCTCTGATACTTTGTTGTATAATATTTTACTGTAACATTGTTCTAATACATGCTACTACAGATAATCTACATTTAATGTTACTGGACCTCCTGACTTACAAATTAAGTTCTTCCTACACGGCCACAAGAGTGTCCAGAACACAGTTGTGAAACTGAATGCAGTACCTGTACTCAATGTATTCAGGGATCGGTGAATTGAAGGAGAAGGGTAGTCTCTACCCAAAACACACAGCAACACGTGCATGCCCACACAAATGTGCAGCATGGTGCATTGGGATGTTTGGGCGCATTGTGTGGTGCACTGTGATGTTGGGGGCGGACATTTAACAGATGGCGCCAGCTACCTCCCAGGATAGTAATGTTCAATTATCTGTGTCCAATTTACACCTTTGTAATGGCTGAGAAAGACAGGGAGAAAGGAAAGTGAGAGAGAGTTGGTTTAAATGAAAGCTGGGATAGACAGGAAACATGGTAGGGGGTGTATCAATGACAGGAATATAGATTCTGGGTTATGTGCATTCTCCTCCAGAGGCTGCATCACAGTTCAGCGCTGCTGTGTCCAACCTCCCCCACTACCTCTTCCTCCTGTCCTTACACAGCTCCCATGGGCTCATGCCTGTGGATAGCTATAATAGGAGCATGTTGAGGTCAACTTTAATTTGATGGGGGGGGAAAGCAAACAAGTCGCCATTTTATTTATTTATTTAGTTCAATTGTAACACTCGGAAGGAATTAGTTCCAGTTCAGTTTGTTCAAAATGACCCAGATGAGTTCAAATTTGTCTTTGGTAATTGAACACAGTTTTTCCTTTGTTCTTCTGTAAATATAAGCTGAGGCATGAAATGGAATTTATTCATGTCTAACAGCCTTGGGTGAAAGGTAATGGGTGAGGCAAGGTGTGTCAATACCTGGATATCTACTGTGACAACAAAAGTATATTGGTCTTTATTCTGCCTCATAATACATGTAATATTTGTTTGTATCACAAGAGTCTTGTTACATTTATCATTGCTGCGATGAAGACCTGTTTCAGCATATTTGCATTCAAGACTTGCAGCGTCTTCACTTCTGTAATTTTGTGTCAGTGTAAACAGTTTTATCCTTATTGAGCCTAATCAATAAGACATTTCCCACCATCTAACATTTTACCAAACTGCTTTTAATAAATGAAACAGGCTGCTCATCAGATTCATCCACATACAGAAAGTAATGTATATAGTGAATGACTGGGTCATAAGATATTAGGGACAGGATAGAAAGAGGCTTGACTCAAAATGCCTTTTTTTCTAATACATTTAAAGTTTAATACATTAATCATATGTATGTCTGATTGATTGGGTGATTAAAAATTTTACATTTAACATTTAACCAGGCACGTCTGTCATAAACAAATTCTTATCACAAGGACGACCTTGCAGGACGATCACACAAAATACAAAGGACAAAACAGATGGAGGGGGGTGGGGTGCAAAACACTGACTAACATCAGTAATGTAACTCAGTGCACAGGTAAAAGCTATAGAATAGAAGCAATAGACTGAGCAAATATCCCAAAAGTATAAACAATTAGATACATTTAGGTATGTGGGAGAAGCATTGGCCACCATCAGTTTGAATGATTCATAATATACACTTAACACTGTGCTTGTATGGAAATGTGTGTAATTTTGGCTCGCCAAAGTCAGGTCTACTCAGGAGGTAGTATAGATCTGTACAAAAATAAGGCTTATAGTCAGTGTTGTTCTGTGACATCGCTACTCCATCTGCTGCACGGGGGGTAAGTGAGCAGGCACCTTTTAGGCTCCCAGCTGCTCTCTTATACATTAGCTGAATCCAGAGTGAAAATAATTACTGCAAGCGATAGCTTTCCCTGCAGAATAACACTTTTATAACAGCATAGGAGTGTGACGTGGGAATACCCTGTTCTGATCAATATAGACCACGGCCAGATTGATGGGTGGGTAAAAAATAAAAAAATGTTGAGCGGTAATGTAGGGAAGGAGAAGGGAAGACTATAAACAACGTGGCAGAAAAAATATAACATAAGATGAAGAAACAATTATAAGATTGTGTGAAGTTATTATTAAAGATTTGTATGTACTGGAGAAGCTGAGACACAGGAGCAGGAGACGTCAGAGCAGGGGATCCTTGCAGGAGGCCTGACTGACCTGGTTAGCTGGAGCTGGTTTAACTCCCATGGGAAACCTGTGTGTTGCAGCACTGCTCACCTCACTACAGTAGCTTCATTAGAAACTCTATTGCACTTCCCTGTCTCTTTTGTTGTCTTTTATTTATGTGAATCCACATCACCCACACACACACTTCCCTGAGTTTTTCTTAAGAAACACTATAAATAATGCAAGCTGTTGAAGTGGAATGAATGCACATGCACAGGCCACACACGAACACGCAAGGCCATTTTCTTCTACCTCTGCCCTCCTCCCCCTTCGCTTTTTTCCTCCACTCCTCTACTTGGTCTCATCTTCTCCAATGGCCCGCCCAGGGATAGAACAACACATGGTGTATTGTTGATTGTTTTTGGGGAAAAATATATAAAAACGCCATTAAGGTAGGAAGCTGCGGGTGCAGGGATAAAAGGGAGGAGAATGCAAGACAAAAGAGTGAAAGCTATAGTCGTGGACTTGAAAGGAGGATGAATCCACATGCATCTTAGAACTCTTTCTTCTTCCCTTTATCCTTTATAGCTGTGATCTCCAGTGAGCTGCTGCCCACTGAGACAGGCTGCGGCCCTGATGCCCTAGAGATTGCCTATTGACATCATTACAAAAGACCCCTGGCACTGCAGCACTTCTCACACACACACACACACACACACACACACACACACACACACACACACACACACAGACACATCTGCATGTAAATGTGCAAGAGAGCACACTGTATTTTGCTTCTGAACGAACTCACACAATCCTAACACACACATGCACATCCATGCAACATTCATTAGGGCCCCCACAGGTCCCAAGCTTTCAGTCCCTCCTGTTGGAAGTCTATTCTCTTCTCGACCTGCTGGAATGTCACAGAAACACAATGCTCTAAATAGAATGGGGTCTATAGGTGATGGTTTGGAAATACGAGGTAACAGCCAGGCGATGACTGAAGCAGTAACAATCACAGGGAGCTTGCGCTGTTTGATGCCAAATGGTCCCTTGAGGGTAAAGCTCACTGGTCAGCTCCCTACAGAGTTACAGTGAACACTTTGCCAATTTACCACCATTCTAGCCTTTGTAATGCAACACAGCACAAACATGCCTTTGTTCACTGACCTTTGAATAATTCAGCTCGAGCTAAATGCTATGACACATTTTTGATCAAAGTCTCACTATCAAGAGGAGGAGGCATTTTCCAGACGCTATGTGTTCCTCTCCACTGAGGATAAAAGCTTCCCTCCTCATCGCGATCTCTGACTAACAGTAAGGATAAAGCCACAAAATAGAAAATCCCCTAGAAATATATGATAATCCATATGTTTGAATTAAAGAGAGCACCTGAATAAAGCATGACTGCCACATAACTCCTTATTCTGTAGGGATTTAACCTCTGCACAGTGTAAAAAATGAAGCTTGTATTATCTGGAAGTTTTCCTTGAAAATCTCCTGTCCCTTCACCCTGTGACGAATGGCTGAAGATTACAGGTTGGTGACCAGGCATACGCATCCACTTCAAAGCTTTGTCTGGAGGAAGCCATTTGTTACCCCCAAGGCATCTATCACAATATAACTTCACCTTCTAAACTATTCATTTGAAGAAGCAGTGGAAACAAAAAGCATCTGCTGAGTTATAGGCTGTACCTGGACTGTCCATCATGCAACGGCAGCACCTGTTTGACAGTGTGCGGTGTGTGTGTATGTGTGTGTAAACTTATGTGTGTGTCCATCATCCTATCGCAATTCATGTGTGACTTTTCTTGTTGGGGAGATTCATGATTTCGATATCCCTCGGGTGTTTTGTGGAAATTGAAATGTGCTTCTTGAGCCCCGGGGGAATTTCTTAAAGGCTTTAAATGGCAAAATTTCATAGGCTGTGTGTGTGTGTGTGTGTGTGTGTGTGTGTGTGTGCGCGCGCATGCAAGTGCCCATGTTTGTTTTTTAGCAATCAAAGGGCAGTTTTTATGAGATGACCATAGTCAAACCTACACTTGTCTTTTATCTTCTCTACTCTGGTCTGCTCCTCGTTCCTCTTCGCCTCTCTCTTTTACACCATCCACTGCACTATGATGAATAAAAAGGTTGCATACTATATTACCCACAGTAACATGATAAGAGTGGATTGAAGATTTCTGTGATACGGCGCTGCCATAGTTACAGTCCAGAGGGTGTCTTAGAGAGATTAATCAGATGTGTTTGGGGCTCCTGTCTTGTCAGTTTTTAGATGAGAACATACTCATCAAGAATTCATCAAGTGCCAAATGGAAAGTCAAAGTATTGGCTGATAAGTTTGGACTATCATGCAAAAATGCAGAATTCTAAATAATCCCAAGGGTCATAATTCATGTTGACTCTCCTTTTTATTTATTATGTATGAGAAGGGTTTGGTTGTTTGTCAGGCTTGTGCTTTAATAACATGAGACAAACCCATGGCTCTGTGTTTCTGCTACCTGATAAAGATGGCTGCTACTGCTGATATACCTGCCAGTAGACTGTAGTAGGTACACAGGCCAAAACAGCCATCAAGAAGCAAACACAAACTTAGACATGATAAAACATGTACCTTTCTGGCAATAGAGCACAATCACAAAAATCAGATTGTTACGTTCAGTTGTAAGAATGCCACATTACACAGACAGAGGCTATACTTGCATCTTCTGCATAAAGGTTTGGCTTTTAAGACAATCCACATATTTGTGAGAAAAGAGGAAATGGAAAGACTAAGGTCCTTTGGTAAGTAATTTCAATCACAGCAATCAGTCACAGCAATAATAATTACTCATTACTGACTGGCATCACAGGTATTACTGACAGCTTGTGGTTTTATCTGTGCTTCAAAGCCTACAGGTTTAAAAGCAAGGTGCACTTTTTTGGTTAAATATTTAAGAAAACTTTTTTTTACGCCATCAGGGATGTCAAATCTTTGATGTTCCATATCTCAGCACTGTGCTCCTTCCAGATAAAACCTGATAGTTCCAAGCTCACCATTTGTCTAGCAGAGTCCCAGTTAATTAACATGATATATGATACTTTCTCTATGGAGATCAGTACAGGATTCTGTGCAGTATACTGCATAGTGTCACTTGTTTCTGATGAGGTCTGCTTGCGTGGGAGGGTGTGATATATGGCAGCGTGGGTGTGCATTCTGTGAGGTATGCATTTGGTAACATGTTTTGTTATGTACAGTGTGTTCGCTGTGTGCGTGTAAATGTCCAACAATATGTGTAGTTGTAGTGAGTAGTGTACACGTGTGTGTTTTTGTGTAGCTGTGCATGCTGTGACCTTTCTTATAGAACAGCTGTGAAGTCAAGTAACAGAGGAGCTGTATACCAAAATGTTCTGACATTAAAACCACCAGGCCTCTGTTACTGAGCCCTCTACTTGATATACTAACTGTGGATTGTGTTAGGGCCGTGTACATGCACATTTTTAGAACAGAAGACTGTTCTGTAATTAATTTCAACTAGGGAACTAGAGCCAAGACTAATGTAAGAATTAAATGTGAATACAGATTACTTTTCTTATTAATCTACAAATTTCAGGTGTTTTATTTTCTTATTTACCCACATGGGAGAAGTTTGCCTGGAAGGCTTTCTGGCAGAAGACTTTTCTGCCAGAGAGTTGTCTGCCAGAAAGCCTTTAGGAAGTCAGGTGATGTAGCATAAAGAGCAACAAAGTCGGTATAGCAATGAGGATGGGATGGATGAGTATGTCAAACACTGGACTTTTACCCAGGAGACTGCTGTTCTTATCCCATGTGAAACTTAACTTATTATTATACCCCAAACCATGATCTTTTCCTAAATCTAACCAAGTAGTTTTGGTGCCTGAACCTAACCAAACTGTGGTTAACATTGTGAAACGGTCGCAGTTTGGTTAGGTTTAGGAAAAGATCATTTGGGTTTGGGTTAAAATAACAACTCAGTGCTGAGCTACAGTACGTACTTTTGGTGCCTAAAACAAACTGCGACCGTTTCACAATCTTAACCACGTTAGAAAGGTTTTCTGGCAGAAGGCTTGCTGCAAACTTCTCCCACTTGCAAAACTTTCTGTACATTAGTATGGGTAATGCCTTTCCCAGTGTTCTCATATACTGTATACTGGACACATCATTATTTATCACTGATGGTATATTTTCCATCACTCAGTTGCCTAGAGAAGAGAATTAATACTGCCTTCCTGTCTCAATTATGCATCTCCTGTGAACAAATCAAAGATGGAAAGTAAGATGAGAGAAAAAAAAAGTATTATCTACTGTGTGTTTAACTGTCCCCACGCATCGCAACGCTTCTATTGTTTAACATGGCATATGGTTGTACTGACTTCAGTATAACCCTGTTATAGTCAGGGGGAGTTCTTGATTTTTGTCAGAGGGCACAGAGCATATGTGGCAGTAAAGAAATATTTCACTTAACTTCATTTAACTTTTGGCTATTTAATATCTGACTCCTTGTTCTTTCTGCCCGTTTGTCTTTCTGTTGGTGCATTCTTTGTTGATTTTTTGAAATGTATTTTATCTATTCATGTGTTTTTATTTGTCTGTATGCAAATGCACATTCGCCAACTAAAGCAAGGAAAATCATGAACGCTAATACGTGGTCTGATTAAGTGAGAGCATACGTATTTTGTTGCTGCACTCAACTTGTAGTCACACTTCCCTCAAATCCATTCACATTTTAATGCAAACTATGTCACGGAGGACCACTGAATGACCAAAGGCACAGAAAGGAAAACCACACTTGCAAATAAGCTGCCATTTTTCCGGGTCAGCTTCACTGTATTTGATCTACGCTGACACAAAAACAAGTCCCGAAGTGTTGTCAATCCGTCAGGTGCAACACCCCTATGTGTTCACTGTGTTTTTAGCTGGAAGCCATTGACAATCAGCAGTAAACTGTGAATCCCTTGAGTCATTATCTTTGCATATTGCCTCCAGATGATGCCCACACTGTCACCACAACACAGGTGTTACAGAAAAGTAAAAAAAAAAATCATATTGCATCGTCTTGAGTTTCATTCAGTATTTTCAAACATTCCCAGACCTTCATCCCATATTCTCATGATTCAATTCAATATTCTCAATTCTTGACCTCCATCAAAATAAAGCAACCACCCAGCACATTTTTTGAAGCCAGGCCACTGTCTTACAATGCTAACATGTTGTTAACAGTATTTGACAAAATGGTTATTTTTATTGATCAACACGAGTTGATCACTGTGTTGTTAACAGAAAATAGAAAGCTAAAAAGAAGCTCTGGGGTCCAGATTGCCTGGTGTCATCCACACATGGTCTGGTGATGGTGATTCAACAGATTTGGTTATTTTCAGCATGAAAAAAAAATCTGGAAGGCGTTCAATCTGAAACACTGCTGTAGACCGTCTTTTGTAAGGATGAAACAAATGTTATGAAGTGTGTGTATGTGTCATCAACATGTATGCTTCTGTGCGTACGTGTGTGTGTTTTATGGGCGTTTGGCTTATGAGCAGATGATTCTACCATGGACAGGGTATGTATGTGTAATTGTGTTAAAGAGTGGAAATCAAATATGCTAGATTAAATGACAAAACAAACAGATGTGTGTCTGCCTGTAATGTGAGAAAACAAGGACGAGGTAGACAGATCTAATAAAGCAGGCAGTATGGTGGCAATAAGCTGAGTTAAGTAAGCTTGATTCCATCTATTAACACTGTTTACCATCTCCTTTATTACCCTGAGATGAATTGTGGCCCTTAGCAAAAGCTGTGCTAAATCAAATAAGATTTAAATACATTTGCTGCTAAATCAAATAAGATTTAAATACATTTGCTTGTATTCATTCAGAGCTATTTTTATGCTGCTGATTCTCTTGAAATCAAAATACAGTAGTCACAAATGTGTGTAGGGCTTGCTATGAATACAATATGTGCCACAGTGTCTATTTTCCTCACTGTTTTTATGCTGTTGTGTATGCGTGGATTGATGGCTCCGTGTACAGCCAAGTCATAAGGTGACAAAGAATTTTACAGCAATCTGCTCACCGGTGGAATATTGGTTGGATTCCAAGGGGCTTGGAGTACATCAAACATTTGGCAAAACAGCTGCTGCTGTACAAAAGATAAGCTAAACTCTCCATCATTCCATGTGACAGCACAGAGAGCCACGCCGCGCACATCGATCTCCATAGGCTTTTCACTGCATGTCAGACTCTGAATATATCTGCCACTGTGAAAAAGGTAGCCCGAGGGGGCAAGGAAATACAGAAGGGGAAAGAGAGATGTGGGTAAGGAAAGGGTTAATAAGGAGGTAGAGTGAATATGAAAAGGCAGGTGAGACAAACTCCTGAATGTGCATAAGTTGAAGGGAGAAGAACAGAGAAAGAAAAGAAGAGGAAAACAGGAAGGATGTTGCAACTGAACGCATGTCCTCCCAGGAGACTTATACCCTAAGGGAATACTATGATCACTGCTGTGCGTGTGTGTGTGTGTGTGTGTGTGTGACAGTAGGTGGTGTCTGTATGAACTATCACACAGTTTATTTATGACGGCTCCCCGTTGACAGTTGCAGAGACAGAGAACAACCTGCTCACAACTCGGAGCTTTTCTGTTCCACCACCATACAGTCACTGACCTTTCATTCTCTTAGATGAAGGGCGTGTGTGTGTTTACATATACATGATAGCAATACCAATAGCTTCAAGCTTGGTTTAGGTAAATACTAGGAAAATGTGGTTTACATGCATCTTCACAATTATTCCTCTATATAAACTCTGAATGTTTATCTTAAATGTAAGCTTCACCAGGTGTTATGATCAGTAATATAAAATGTATTCAAGAAGTGTCTTTAGGTGAGAGTATACTGAAGTTTCTGTAATGCAGATTTTCAACTTGCAGGACAGATTAAACTTCATCCAGCTGCCTCTGAGTTCTGTTCTGTAAACGTCAGAGGACTTTCACCTTCAGATCACAGGTCAAGGCATTATGTAACATTCACTGGACATTATTATTTGCACACTCAAGATACCATGATATGAAGTTAAAGCTACGCGATGTGTTTTCGTCCACTAGGGGGCAGGACAATTCCAATTTACAGCAACTAAGACTTGATACATCATCATTATATGATTATCAATTTCTTATGATGTTAGCAAACAACTGCCTAAGAATGCAGCCAACAGAAACACAGCAACATTCACCACCTGTTGAATGTGCAGTAAGTCCAATATTGCTGCTTTTGTAGCCCCAGTTTGGTCCACCAACTACAGTTATTGTAACAACAGTCCAATGAACCAAAAGATTTTAAAAAAAATTAAAATACAGGGGTGTGTTGATTTTTTGTAGGGTCAGCACTCATTACTACTCTTTTATATTATGGGAAATTGTTTTTAAATGTTATAAAAAATATTGCTTCAAAAAAATGATTGCCTTGTGTTTCAATTTTCTAAAAAACATGTATTACTGAGTACTTTAGTTACTTTGTTACTTTCTTTAAGAGTTTTCTCTTTACTGAACATGAGACAGTGGAGAAGGAGAGCATTTTAGGTTCAAATACTGTAAAATAAATAAATAAATAAAAATAGCCAAATTTGATCCAGCTCAGTTTCTTTTGTATCTTTAGTGTATTCTATTCCATCAGGAGTATTGGGAGCATGTGAGAGGTGGCCATTGTGTAATCCATTGGGAATACTCTGCTCATGGCATGGTGAAATGGGGGAATGAGAGAGTGGAATGAAAAGTGCTTTATTCAATTTCAGCTTGCCGGGACTACCGAACTGTTGTGTTGGTTGCCTGGTAACTGTAATACTCCTAGATACAAGAAGTGCAGAGAGTGTAGTGAATAAGAGTCCCACCATTTTTCTCTTTTCTTCGCTGCTTGTGTTCTCTCGCTCTCTTTCTTTCTCTCTCTCCCTATAGCTGTATATATGTTCAGCTGTTGTTACGAGTGAATAGTTTTTTTTCATGGTTATTGACTGGGAGAGATCAAAGAGCCACAGTTGTGACAGTGAACTCATACCTTGACAGCAGGGATGAAAGGCAGGAATATAGTGAGGTCAGACTTTGCTGAGGGAATATTTCACAAAGCCATCAGTCTCATGTAGGAAGCAGTGTGGGTAGAGATGTGACATTCGCTGGCCTGTTTCACTGTTGTTCCCTCTCCCTCTTGACCAGTGGCACAGCAGCAAGGTGTGAAATGTTCACCTGCTGCCTATGTGTGTGCATGTGTCAGAGAGGAATAGTGCAGCTCTGTGCTCACAATAATTTTTTCTCTTATATGATTTTGCTTTTTGTTCCTCTCTCATTTTGCCCCCTGTGATGGGCCACTGAGTGTCCTGTTATGCTGAAGACCAAAGATGTGTGCAAATTAAGTTTCACTTATCAATCACAGGAAATTCTCTCTTTCACTTCCTCACTCTATCTATCTTGCACCTTGGCGAGCTGTGAAATAGCACTAACAAAACATATTCATCCCCATCAGTCACTTATGAATGTGAGAGTTGAAAGAGTGTCCGGACTGTCCAGCAGCTGGCTTGTATCTGCTTTCAGGATTACTCTTTGCTCCCTCTCTGACCATGAATTCAAACCTATGTTGATCAGCCAAAATGGAAAATTCTCTAGTTGTGTACAGAAAGAGTGATTTATTAATCTGTAATCGAAAAGAAAGCACAATCATTTTTATAACCTGCAGACTCGGCACCTGCAGTTACATTCTCTTTGTTCTTCCCCTCTCATTCTTTTCCAGGCGCCATCTCTTAGAGCTGTACAGGTTTTCAGGCTCACTGGAGGCATTCCAATAGATCCATCAATTTGGCAAAGCAGCGTGTGTGAAGCATAAGAGTCATTCCCTCGGGATACAAACACAAATACGCAGACACACACGCACGCACGAATAGACAATCTATGTTGTTTATTTGGCTGTCCTCCGTGTAGGATGTCTCAGAGGTGATGCTCTTGCTGTTGGTTAGGTCCTCTGTGCTGTGGTTCCCTTGTTTTTTTTTGTTTTTTTTTACATGGCTATATATCGGCCTATATGGTTTTCCCTCCCATATCATGGCATATCCTCTGCTAGATGACAGTCCTGCATGTGCTTCTCCTCACTGATTACAGTGCTGCCAGTCACAACCTAATATGATGGTGCACCAGTGTGTGTGTGCATGACTATAATCTGTCCTGAGCACACACACAAACACACATAGACAAATCATGTCGACATACAACTGGAGCCATATAGACGTCAGCTAAAAACAAGATAGTCAACTGTAAAAGTCTGTAATTTCCACTAGAAATCAAATTAAACACAGCATTCACTAATCAACAACATGATATCTACAGCATGCCCATATCCTTATGGGTCTTACAAGCTCATTAGAAAGCAACAAGCTTCCTTCCATGATCCAGATGATGTGACGCGACTAATTAAAAGGTGCCACACTCTAAGGTCTCAATTTGCTGATGAGCTAAATCAGGACGTTCTCTTTCAGGGTTGAACGATCAGTGGGTTTCAGCACTCATGATTGACATTCAAGATAAAGACAATGCTGTTTCTGCATATACGTGACAGATACAGGCACACTGTTCTTCCTGCAGTTATCTAATCAGCTGCTCTGTCTTCTGTCTTTGTTCTTTTTCCTCTCTGTTTTCTGGCATCTGCCTCTCTTGCTGTCCATCCAACCCCTCTTGTCTACTTGGGGACTCCAGTGATGGCTTCAAAGGGCAAAGTTCGAGGTGAGTTGTGGCTGTGTTTCCCAGCTGTGCCTCTAACTCAGCCTGACAAAACTAACATCAGTAAAGTGAAACTGAATTTCCTTTTTTTTTTTTTTATTGTGCCTTTATTCTCTTGTTTCTGTGATGTTTGCTTATTTCCAGTCATATTGTAATCTTTTGATGTAAGGTACTTGTTGAAGGGCCAGTGAGGTTTTTTTTAAGGTTTTTGTCATGCAGCAATCTCAAATTCCATTTCGACTTTCAAATGCACTGTTTTGTTGTAATGGAATTTTTAGTGTATTTTAGTAAACACACTAAACGACACTGTGCATTGTTTACTCGGCGCTACACAAACAGTGGAAAACATGACTCTGACAAAATGGCTTGCTTGGTATCAGAATGTGTTTTCTGTTTTTAAAATGGTAGCACCACTACAACATAAAGCTCATCTTAGTGTCAGTATTCATAGATAGTTTTTTTTCCATATTTGCTAGTAAATTATTCAACTAATAAACACTGAGGAGGACAGCCTGAGGTCACAAGATTAATAATCGAGTGTTTAATTCTGTGATGTTGCCCTTTACCATTGCCAGACTCTGGAAAGGTGGCAGTAAATTACAATGATCAAAATCTTCTCCATCATTCCCTGTGTCTGTGGGATGGCAGTGAGGACGGATTATAGATCAGAGAGAGTCAGAGAGAAGAGGCAGAGTGTTTATTTGAGAGGAGATAACCTGATTTCATTCAGCTGCGTGCTTCAGTAAATATGCCTCTCAAAACTAAGAATTTAGTCAACCGCGACTATAATCTCATTCTGTTTAGTTACCATCTTTGGCTAATGATTATAGGAGCACAGGTCTCGAATACAGTCCCATCCTGAGCAAAGGATAAACATCAGCTCAGAGAGGCATGCCTAACAAACTTAGCTATATATACTAATTGTTTTAACAAATAATTGCTAGAATGCATTCTAAGTATGTGTTATAAAGTGTTTTCCTTCAACAATCTGAGCCAAACTTGAAAGTAAAGGTAGACCATTATGAAAATATATGCGCCCACATCTAAATGTGTTTATATTTTGCTGATAATCAGAATAATAGCCAATCAGGGTAAAAACACCTCATCAGAATCAAGTGGCCCAAAACTCTAATCTTGTCGACAGATAAATGCTCTTTCCAATTACTTTCTGTTTTCAGAAAATCTATACTCTTTCTGCACATGCTCATGCAGTGGAGTCAAAAGTGTTAGCCTGGGAAGATGCACCACACTCTCTTCCATTGTTTGTCGTTCATGAGCACTCTCCACCACTTTTCCATGTGGTGCATCTTTCGCAGGGGACCCGTATTTAAAAAAGTAGCATTTACCAGGGAGATTCTGAATCATAACTGGCCTTCTGTTGAATAACTGCAATGGTCTGCTCTGATAAAACTGTTGCTTTTGTACAAGCAAATTATTATTATTTCAATTGCTTGAAGCAAGGTTCCTCGTTTTCAAGTTTCGAGTTGGTCAAGTTACAGTTGGTATATTGCTCATGTCAAAACCCTTTCTTCTCCTTACAATATTGTCTCCCTTTTCCTCCTCCTCTTCATCACCCTCAGCAGTAGCAATGGTAGTAAGAGCATTAACATCACACGTTTCCCTTCTACACTCCACTATGCCGGATGTGCTTGTTGTCCTGCTGCGTCTGAATGCGTAATTAATTTAAACCATCTCTCATCTGTTTGACTGTGAGATCTCCGTCTCATTCACCGTTGACCCCCTCCTCTCTTGAAAGACCACTCCTAACCTCGCTATCATCCCTTTCTATCTTACTGTGACAGTATAGGAAATCCATTGCACTCTTAATAGGGGAACAGAGGATGTGTAGATCAGAGTCAAACACATGTCACCCTCCTGCCTCTCTTACCGTTATAATGAGGCTATTGGTAGGAAAACAGAACAAGCCAGATAAGATGCATGCTGATCAGTGGGCAGATAAAGTCTCAGTTCACCTCAACCAGTTCACCAGCGTGTGCGTGCGTGAGAGAGAGAGAGATATGTATGTGGCTGAAGGACTGAGTGACTGGTTAAGGGTGCATATATTCATTTGTAAATGTGTGTAAAGCAAAGATTAATTTTCCTGTCCCTACACTTCACTGGTGGAAGATTACATCAGGGTTATTTTAAGAAAATGTAATGGCGTCACTGTCGGGGATGCAAATGAACATGAAAAAGGACCTCATTATACACACAGATATATAGCACCTGTACAGCGTGTGTGTGTGTGTGTGTGCAGAACACACAGTTTCTAGGTACCTTTAACCTGTGTTTTTGAAATTGCTCTGAATTCATATCTATGAATTTTGAGTGTTGTGTTGCACAATATGTGTGCCACGGGTAAAGTTCCTGATGCCAGCTGAAGGTTGTATATTAGAAAAATTACCCCCCGCCGACAAAATCAAAACAACTGCTCCCCCCCCCCCGACCCCTACCATGAATATAAGAACCATGTTGATGGGACATTTTGAGCCTAAGTAATCTCAAACATATACGGTCTATATAGATAGTGTAACACGAAAAAAAGTTAATATTAATGGATTTTGTCACTCCTATTACTCATTTACTTCTATTTAGAGGATAATCATATGATGATTTGTGATGATGATGATGATTTCTTAGAGGATTTATAGACGTTTATTCATGGTAGTTGAAGATATTTAGCTAGTTTTAGTTTCCTCAAATGATGTACTCAAATGTACTCATGCTGGGTCAGACCAGTGTGAGCTTAGCTTTGAGACGAGATCCTCAGTGTCAGCCCTGCCACTGTGGGCCCTGACTGGAAGTTGTGGTAAAAGAGCACTGCAGCAAAGTAAGTCAAATGATAAGAGCTGCTTTTAAAACTAGCACTTTCTGCTCACTTGCTCAGATCTGTTGCGGCTCTCCCCTGGGGCGAGAAGCATTTCCCCAGATCACTCTTAAACGAACAGTATCTGTCAACACATCACCACACATTAGAAAATCACACTGTGGCATGTTGATTTGGGGAATTTGGGAGTTTTTGGTGGCAGCAGTGATTAGTCTGATTTCCCTCATGAATGCCACCCTAGTCTGCGATCATCCTGCTCTCACCCCGTATGAAAGCATAAGAAATGAATTGCTTCCTGTGATTAAAAAAAAATTCTCCTTCACAGCAGTTTGAGAAAATTCAAGAATTTCAATAGCCACAAAAAAACCTAATTTCCCTGACCTTATGATTTTATGACATTTAATTTACAAAACCTACTAAGCCAGCAAGCGTGTGGATGACTGCTAATATTGCTTTGCCATTGCTTGGCGTTATAAAGAGGCAATAGAGAGGATATATTTGAGGCTAGATACTCTGTACATAGCCAAAGCTTTGCTTTCTGTGTCCTTGTAGCGCTGAAAATAGAACAGATGACACTGGGATTTTTGCTATTTCTAAAAAGGATGAACTGAAAATAACATTTAGTGTATATTGCACTGCTCACTTCTCATTGGTAACACACAACCCACACACACTATCCACACTCACATGCTGCATATACATTATGTACAAAAAGGCAAGCACACAGAGAAATGCAGTTTTACCTGGTTATGTTTTATGCCTAAATCAGGCAGCATCATTTAAATGCCTGTTTCTCATATGTCTGCTTAACATCTCAGCGAATGTAACCGCATGAGAAACAGGTCATTGGTGGCTAGAAGGAAGCGTTTAAGATATTGCTCTTTTCTTTTTGCGCTTGCCTCAGTTGTTTACTCCGTTCCATCCTTGCTTGCTTTCACTTATCTGTCAAAATATGTACTTCTGTCCTTACTAGCTCGCCTTTGCTCTCAGCTTCTTCTGCTCGCTTTTGCCAGCTGGAAGAAAACAGTGTATGAAGTATTTATGAAGGCCAGGTTTACCTCTGTCATAAAACCATGAGAAGTCTGCCCTTGGCTCAGAAAGGATAGTGAGATCTCTGGCCATTCTGGACTGAGTGAGCTCATACTCAGGCAGCTTACACACAGAGAACGGGCAGAGGTTTATATCTCTGCCCTTTAAATTGATGTGGCTGAATCAAGGGCAGGAATACTGGTCAAATGATATTGGTGTGTGGCAGCGTGTCTGCTCACCTATTTGAAATTAGTGTGTGGGCTTTTATTAATGATGATATATAGGATTTGCTCCCATACTGCACAAAAGTCCAGGCAGTTTTTCCTCAGCAACAAGAGAAATTGCTGTATGTTGTGACATGTTTGTTTCTTGTAGTGGTTTGTATACACAAGAAGGTGCTATCATAGGAGAAATTCCTCCTGGATGTTTTGTCACTACCTTGACGTCTGTTAACGCCTTTCACACCCCAGATGCTACTGGAAACATCCTCCCCCCATCTCAAAAAACATGCCAAAAAGACTTCACTCTCCCCACTGACAGCTCGTGATTCCTACCAAACTGTCCTCTCTCTGTCTCTCCATGCCATGCTTAAACAACACCTAATAGCACCATGGAGAAGTAGGTGATATTTTGTTGATCTGACTCCAGGGGTTGAGTTGGACGTCAAGTTTGTGATGGCAGCACCAACATCTGCCCAGTCTAATTACTGTATGTAAATGACAACAACACTGCCATAGCCGGATAATTAATTTCATATCTCCAGATCAGAAATGTCTGTCCTGAGGTGGTTGTATGCCAGCGCTGAATACAAAGGTAGCTCCGCCCTCTGCAGGGGTTGCATTCAATTTGCTCACAGCAGGAATCTTATCACTGTCAAAAGAGCAAGTTTAGATTGTAAATGTGTACACACACACACACACACACACAGAGAGAGAGAGATATGAAAATTAACATACAGTTCACTCAGAAACACAAACAGAACAAAGCAGAAAAATAGATCACTTCAGTTATAGGAACCAGAATGGAGAGACGCTACATTACCCAATGTATGGCTATTTGCATAGTAATAATGTGACTTATATAAATATTTCTAACTCATAGAGTTCAGTTTATTAAAGGTCACTAAACTTAAAAAGTGCCATTACGCATTATTACCAATTCTGCCAGCATGGACAGAATATATTAGGCAAGGCAAGGCAGCTTTATTTATATAGCACATTTC
>LKNJ01004420.1:10154-32118 GCA_002120245.1 Maccullochella peelii
AGCGTTGGTGGGGGATGGGGAGGGGTCATGTGTGGGGGGGGGCATGGAGAGAGAGGTCAGAGGGGTTTGCGGGGTCTCTGTGGGTCCTTAATCATCATCTTCGTCATCCTCGTCTTCTGGGTCCCTCTTCCTCTTCTCCCCTTTGGCCGGAGACGAGTCTTCATCTGCGGAGGAGAAGCCGGAGGTTCAGCAGCAGCAACAACACGACTGTTTCCACCATTTTATAATTATTACGTCCTCCTGTGTGACTTTATATTTTCATTAGATTACGAGGAAATGTTTTTAGCAACAATTCCTCTTAAAAAGTACGTTTGAGGTGGAAAAACCACCCAAATATTTTTTAAATAAACATCTTTTCTTCCTGTTATAGAAAAGATAACGAGAACGAGTTCATGCAGGTTAAATGAAACGGTTAAACTGCACGCGGCCGACAAACAGGATCGTGTGTTAGTGAAGGAGCCACACGGTTACTGACCATCATCCTCCTCGTCTTCCTCATCCTCGTCATCGTCCTCGCTGTCCACATCTCCGTTCACCTCTCCGTCCTGCAGAGAGACAGGTTGGTTGTAGAAGGCTTCAAAATCCCGACATTGAAATTCGGGCAACAGAAACGCGGCTGTATGTGCTCCTACGACTCACCTCATCGTCACCACTGTCGTCGTCATCGTCATCATCTTCAGCTACTACTTCCTCCTCGTCCTCCTCCTCCTCCTCAAAGTCCTCTGACTCGCCTTCTGGATGCAGAAACAGGGAAAACACGCATGAGGTTCAGTGAAGAGCTCAGGTGTTATTTTAGTGGGTTTATTTCCTTCCAGCCTCGTCGACTCTCACCTTCCTCGTCTTCATCATCGACGCCGTCTCCCTCGCCGTCAGAGTCGGAGGCCTCGCAGTCATCGATGTCGTAGCCGTCCAGGTAGGTGAGCTGGGGGAGGAGCTTGAAGATGGACTCCCTGTAGTCGGCTAGGTTGGTCACCTCGCAGTTAAACAGGTCCAGGCTCTTCAGCTGGGGCAACTTTTTCTGGGGGGGCAAAAAGACAGACGGGATTAGATAATTGATCTGTTTGATCAGAACAGAAGCTCCAGAAAATGTGCATAAGTAAATGAATTGAATTCAAGCTGTTATTGTTAAATATTAGGAGTTGCTGCGTCGAGATAAACAGTCGGTGCCGTTAAACCAGTGTAGAAGAAGAGGAGATGAAGTCGTTCAAAGACAGGGCTCGTACAGTGTTCTAAGAGTAAATTTCAAGCACTTTCAAGGTACCTAAACCAAGGCTTTCCAGGCTTAAACATCACATCTAAATTGTTACTATAAATGCCAGGAGATCAATATGATGGTTTCCATGAGCAAATGTGTCGACGATCAAACACCAGACTGTGTTGGAAAAATCAAGCATTTCTCAAGGAGGATATTCGAATTCAAGCATTTTCCCAAACTTGAAAACATGACGGTTAAAATTAAACATTTCCCAAACTTCCAAGACTTCAAAGCGAAACCCGAAAGAGCTCCAGCCGAAGCTCAAATGAGAGAAAACATGACGGAAATGTGACATCTGTGTTAGTTTCATATTATAATGTGAGGAAGGTCACAGCCTCGTCACTTTAACTCACAGGCTTCGTGTAAATCAGTGTTTAGTCACTAAGACTGTTTCCATTGAAAACACCATCAGCCGAGCGTAAAAACTGTTTTGCAATATTCAAATTTTTGTTCCAAGTTTCCGACGTTTCTTTACACGCAAATTCAACATACGTCATCACAAACACACCGTCGTTTTAAAGGAAACACATTTCATCTCTGAAGACTTTTCTGCTGTTTAAAAACTTCCCCCGTCTTTAATGTGAAAACATCACTCATTGGCAGTTTGACACGCGGCCAAACCTTTTGGTCCACTAGCCGCGGAGGCCAGTTCAAACCAGAACCCGTTATTAGTTCAGCAGTTAATGAGGTGTTTAGGTATATTTAGGACTCCACCCACCAGGGGCTCCAGGGTGCTGATGTCTTTGAACTTATTCCCGCTGAGGTTGAGGTGCGTGAGGTTCACCAGCCGCTCTGCCAGGACCTCCAGGCCGCCCGATATCCTGTTGTCACTCAACTCCAACTGCAGCGAGGAGAAACACAAGAAGAAGATTTAGTTTATTTTCTTTGGGCTGAAGCTATTAATTAATAGTTTATCTACAACAATTATCAGCTGCAGCCCCACATTTTAATACCATTTCTAACTTAGGGCAGCATGAATCGGACCAGAACAATCACAATTACTTTGCTAGATTATTGATCACAATGACTGGGGATGGTAATTATGTTTATTAAAGTGTTTAGTTTCCTTTTAATTAGTCGATTTAGCTACAAAATAGTAAATTAATGCTCATAATTTCCCCAGGGAATAAACTTTCAAATTGCTTATTTTATCTGAACAAAAGTATAAATCACAAATATTTTCAGTTTATTATCATATATGACAAAGAGCAGCATCAAATTCTCACATCTGAGAAGCTGGAAACAGGGAATGTTTCGTCACGTGTGCTTGGAAAAATAATCAATTCTCAAAACAATTGTCGAATAATTTCCTCTCTGCCGATTAATCGTTTTAGCTACTGTGGACGTCCTCATGTAGAAGAGTGGAAATAACACACGGGCAACCATCATACATAAGAGTTTGTGCAACTACGTGTTCATCAAACATTCATATCACATATTTTAACCCTGTTGAATGTTTCTGAAACGGCTCCGATTGGTTCTCTTACCTTTTTGAGTTTGTCCAGTTTGGGGATGTCTGCTACGCTGGTCAGGCCGACATTGATGAGGCTGAGCAGCTCCAGATTCGAGAACTCTCCTGTGATTCCTTCGATCTTCCCCTCGCCGGAGCGACAGTTATCCAGAACCAGCTCCTGGACCTGAGGGGAGCGGGGATTTTTTGTTTTAGTCTTTGAAATTAGACAGATGCTAACTCATTCAGACAACACCAGCGGACACAGTAAGTTATACACACTCTGAATCAAACAGGCTCCTGATTGGCTGGCTGTTAACGAGGCGTCTGCAACTGTCAAAGAATTGGTAACATTTTAAAGCCAAGTAAAGGCTGATGCCCTCCTTTATTTTTACATTTCAAGCTGCAGTTCTGCATTAGTCTTTTTACTGAAGAGAGACCGGTTCCAAAATGACATTAATTTCCTGATTTGACTACTTCTGTGTCAGTATGAGTAACTCAGACAGTCATTTTAAGCTCTGCCAGTTCGGCCACTTGAAATTAAAAGTGAAAGATGAGTCTTCAGGTGACGACGGGTGAAGAACCACGGTATTTTCCACTTTTCTAGGGCTTTTTGGGTAGTGACTGAACCGTGTCTGAAGCACTACATATCAAAAAACTGTCACGTAGTAAAAGCTGGCACATACACTTTTAGTCCCAGCTACTTATTCTTTAGTCAAATGATAAGTAAATTATATTATATTATGCCACTTTTGAATGGTACTTTATTTAGGCACAACGGTCTTGTACCGCTACAGGCCAACATTTAACAGCTTGGCTTCTTATGTAAGGTACTAGTGTATCCAAACACTTGAAACAACATCCAGCCCTAATTAGGAGACAACTAGTGCTGCAGCTTCTGATCATTTGCATGATCGATTAAGGGAAATGGAACAATGAGCGCTGGGACATCGAGTTTGTCATGTTTCCTTTGAACTGAAAGTTGCTGTAGACTCTTTGATTTAGTAAACATATCGTAAGAACAGTGGGACACCGCAGGGGGCGGGTTGCTGTTGGTGTAAAGGACTCCTGTGCGGTTTCATATTGGAACGGATCCCGGCCGAGACTCTGTTTATAAACTCCCAACACATGTGACGCTGCTAAGTTAGCTCGCCTGCTAGCTCTCTTTTAACTGTTCCTCTTACTTATTATCCCAACTCATGAGCCCGACGGAAAAAGACCCGGTTTAAAGTGTTTGGGGGTGGGGTGGTGGGGTGCTACAGGCGATTATAGCAAAACAATCGCACACGAAGTAGCCACTTTAGCAAGCTAGCGCTAGCACGCCGCTGGCTACGCGCCCTTAGCACGTTATGGACACGGGCTCCGACTAATCTCTGGAGAGGCGGTAATATCAACAACGTCAATGAGTTTATTTAAATATATAAACTAAACATTGTCAAGTTAGATTAAGATGCGTTTGTTGTTTAAAAATAATATGTAACGATTTTACCAGCATTACAGTGCGTAAACCAAAAACAATGACGCATTTCCTGTTTTACACGAGTATTAAACGATAAAGGCAATATCGTGACGAATCAATTTTTGCCGCTAACGTTATCGTTGTTTACTAGTTATTTTAGGAATATTTAACTACAGTAGGTATTAAAGTTCGCCGACAGAACAAAATAAAGTGTGCTGTGTGTTTAAATGGTGTACCGGCTTATGCAATGCAGTCACAACCCGTTTTATAACTTCGAAATAATGCGGTGCCAGACATTAGCCAGGCCCGGGAGACACGGATGTGCATTTCAGTGCCCGAGCAGGAATGCAAGTTTAACTCCACATATGTTGTTTCTAACTGACAATTAAACAACGTGCAAAACAAATCTGACCTAAATAAGTTTGATAAGTGTGAACAAAAAACTGAAAACAAGGCGGTAAGCAGCTGCGCGGCTGCGCTGTTTACCATTGATAAAACTAAGGACCTCCGGTAGTGAATTAAACATGTAAAGGTACCTAATTAAATCGTATCCCAGAGTTTATATCAATTCGGTGCTTATCTTTAAATAGTAAAAACATATTTTGGCACTTTTCGGGACCTGCAGACACCCTGCCATGTGCTCGCCTCCCCTCTCCGGCCGGTCAAGTTTACACAGCAACGTCTCCGATAAACAAGACAACAAACCGGGCTACTCACTTCTGTCGGCGACCGGTGCCTCAGCTCTAAGGAGACCCTCTTCTTCATGTCCATTTTCCTCTGGTTTTGGCCTTAGTTTAGGTCTCTGCGATGCGAAAAACTTGTTTCTCCTCGATCCTCTCTTCAGTATCAACACGCGGAACCAGCGTGAAGTTGGCTAGAGTAAAAACGTAGAACATCCGGGAAAGACTTCCAAAATAAAATCCTCACGCTCACAGCGGAAATGCAAATGATACCTTTCCCTAAAAGAGAGTATGTATGTGTAGCTGAGTTTTAACGTCTTATTAAATGTATAAGTCCACCGATACTTTTGTAGACGCGTTTATTGTCAAAAAGTATGTATGTTGTGTGTATAGCGGCGTTTCACTTTACACATTTATTTTGAAGGCAAAGTATTTTACTTCCGCTACTTCTCTCTCTTTTTCTGTGGAACTTGACAGGGTCAAGAACGAGTGAAACGTTCCCGTGGCGTGTGTGAAAAATGGGTCAAGCCGTTTGCTGCTTTCAATTGCCCTTTTGCAATTTTGAACCTCACAATGCACATTGAAGATCCAACAAATGAATAAAAACAATTAGAATCAGCACAATATATATGTTTCATTAAAACTAGCGTGAGAAGATATACAGTTATCAAAAAACATGTTTTACAGCTGGGTTCCTTATTTATCATATGGAATCATTGGTAATGGATGCTTTGTATTTAAATTTAAGATGTCATCTCTCTACAAGTGATGCCTCATTTTAAGAGGCCATATGAAAGATGTGTATAGAAAAACTCTTGGTAAATAAATGAATGCAAAGCTAATGCAAATGTGTCTTCTTCACCCTTTCAGCACCCATGATTTTAAATATAAACAACAAGAAAACAGTGAAGACTAAAAAAGATATTTCCAACAAAAAAAAAAAGACTTAAATTTCGGGTGGAAATGAAGAGTGTTAGAAAGTTCGAGTTTTTGAGGAGCACTTGAAAGCATCAGATGTTGATAAAAGGAGGGAAACGTGTCTCCACAGCGCCACCGGCGGCCAGTTTGGTTCGTTACACACAAACAACAGTAGCCTTCAATAACGGTCATTTAATATCGTTTTCAGAACAATGTCAGAGCATTTTCTTGAACTGTTTGCAAAGACACAAAACAGGATAATTTTCCTAATGGAAATTAGTTTATAGTTACCTTATAATTTATAATATCTCAATTGGAATGACCATAGTATTCTATTATTGGATCATTATTATTGATGTATTAAATAAATGTAGTGAAGTGAAAAGTACAATATTTCTCTGACATGTAGTAAAGTAGAAGTATAAAGTAAAGGACAGTACTTGATCACTGGCTGTAGTTCTGCTTTGTAGGAGGCAAAAACCTTGTATTTAAATTAAGTATCAGACAGATACGTTAACAGTTAACATTAGGCTCTGTGTTACTGCCAGTAGCCTACATATATTTAGAGAATATGTAAAAAACCACAATTGTGTCAAAACCTTGTAGATAAAATAAACAATCTTTAGACAGGAAGCAGCGCTTTTCATTTAAGAAAAAAAATGAACATTACTGAAACTTATTTCTGTGTGTGACTTAATATTAAAGGCCCAAATTACACTTAAGATTTAAAAAGTACATGTAATTTTTCAAAATAAAAGTCACTGCCCTCATGAGATGTGGACCACCACCTCTACTTTGAGAAAGTACAAACAGCACCTTTTACTTTTGTTGCTGGTTGTTGATGCAGTTCTACTTTTGTACAGCCAGGGGTGCTGTAGCTCCATTTCCTGTCTGTCTGCCTGTCTGCCTGTCTATGAAGAACAGATTGGAGTCTTGTTGTCTGCCATCATAGTGATCAATAATTCTTTATTGTCATTACATTGTAGTTCATCTTCACAACAAGCAGTTATACATACAGTGGTCTTAGATTATATCATCATCCAGTACGAGGAGAGCGACAGTTAGAGTTAGTATCACAGCTAGGTTTTTCCATTGACCACGCCCCCCCACCCCCACCCAAATAGCACCACCCCATCCCTTCGTCCCCACCTCCCCTCCTCCGCGTCACACACCAATGTATTGACAATTGTCAAAAACGCCACAGGTGCCGAACCAATAAATAGGACGCAGGAATAAATAAATAAATAACCAAATGAATACATACAATACATAAATAAATAGCAACAAGGTGTGTATATACTCACATACACACATGTAGCTCACCAGAAGACACCAGGTTCCATAGGCAAAGGGGCTATTTCATACAGCCACAAGGCATATACAGTATTATGTAACACAGCCACAGGTCAGACCAAGGCCGCATTATCACATCCCGAAAATAGTAGTTTGTTCCTTTAAAGCAAAGCGGCCCTGAGAGCAGAAGTAATCTCATTGGTTCAGTTAAACCACGTGGGCGGGGCCTAAAAAAATCACATGAAACAAATGATTTTATCTCTTAAACATCCTTAAATTAAAAAAAGTTGCCAACCAAGAACAAGCGTATTTCCCCAAAATGTTGAACAGTTAATTCAAGGAGGCAACAGGGATTTTTGTTTATTCCTTTTGTGTGTGATTTATGGGTTATTGATGAAAACGACTCATTTAATGCAGCCAAACGCCATAATCCCTGACTGATAACCTTCAGTTTGATTCCATTTGACAATCAAAGGTACTCAAAGGCGGCTCTTTGAACTACTAAGACCATGAGTCTCTTAAAATGCACTTAAAATGAGAAATATGGAGTTTTGACATTAAGGTAAATTTCCCCAGGTCTCCCCAATTTTCAATTATATTAGAAACAGTCAACATGTATTTAGTGGCACTTAAATATAAAGTCAAACAGGCTCTTCTCACGTTTAAACCAGTGAGATTATTTCTGCTCTGAGGACTGAAGCTTCGGTCTGCAGGTTTGGTTTGGAGGGCTTTGCTCGAGCTGACAATCCCAGAGAGATGTGCAGGTAACGTGGCCGAGGTCTGACTCTCATTCAGGTGACGAGGGAAAATGGAGTGTAACACTGTACAAGTCCCTCATTGAGGTTAGGATACACGTTGCCATAGAGGACAAAATCAGCACTGAAGAAAAGGCAAAAAACAAAACAATTGCGACAAGGTGCAAAATAAATAAAAACATGTTCAAGAAAATTCAAAAAAGTCTTAAAGCACTTTGTAATTTGAAGAGGAGCGCTATACAAATATAGCTCAGCCGAGTCAAAAGATAAAAAAAATAACAATAAATACAGTAACCGAACAATAGAAAATGAAGAGTATCGGTTAACACACCCAGCAGGACAAACATCTCCCCAGTTTTAGCTTTTTTCTGGAAAACCATCTCAAACAGCCGTAAAGACGTAAAGCGGTTCAGTCGCATGCAGCTCACAGACTTTCCACAGGCGGACTCAGAAAATCAGGTTTCAGACACAGAACACAAAGACAAAACAGAAAATCAAAGAAAAACACTGGTTGTGCTCCAAACCCCCGTCCTTTACAACAACTGGTAACAGAATCAGAGAGACTATTTCCTACTTTGACTTTGCGATTGTATTGTTGCTGTTACGCATGTGCTTTGGCAACGGAAGAAATTAGTTCTAGAGCTCTTTAGATCGATTAGATCGATCGATTAGACAGAATAGATAGATTGTTCCACAGGTTTCCTTCAGAGCCATCTCTTCCTCTTATTGAAACATTAGATATTATTGTTAGATAATTTATTGCCTTGGTATTCGATGTTTATTGACGGTTGATAGATTATATTGAATCTCTGGTTAATGGCTGATTTTTCTGAATGAACTGTCTCGACTCAGCAAAGCTCCAGTAGCGTCCTGACACTCTGACATCACCACGGGGCTGGGTTGTAATGGAATGCAAGTATTCAGAATACATTTTCAGAATACAAAAATGAAGCATCTGTAGATATTTAAACTTTTACTTTTAAGTATTCTGCTCAATACTGCATCACCAAAACGCAAGTACGGGAATGTGAAGCGAAAGGCTAGCTGGTTAGCCACCTCTGGCACATTAGCATTAGCCATGCTAGCACAGATTCCTGCCGATGTTTGACGGCGTGATAAATAATGCCTGGATAGAAAAACCCTAAGCTTTGTAATTTAATAAAATTCATTACATTTTAATTAAAAAAATGTTCGCATGGTAAATGAGAACAATAATTGTGTCAAGGTGACTGACTTTAGCTTCCTGTGTGCACCAGAGCGGAGATGGCCTGGGTACAGTCCAGGCTCTGTGTCCGATCTTTTTGTTTTATGTACAATGGAGTCGATATAAACCCAGCACCACACTGAATGCCCATCCCAACATGTCATGAATATAATAGTAAGTTCTTCAGTTTTATGTTTTGTTTGAACAAACCAACAGAACAACACATTTGAACAGATCTCTTAACATTGCTAGAACATCTCCATGGCTGTTTGTGTTGACTCAAACGGAGTCAGCTGTCCAGTTGTATGTGAATCTCTCTGTCAGTTGGTCTTGTAGCTACAGCAACAGTCAACAAGTGCCAAAGCTTTGTGCTTCAGCCTGCAGCTGTGAGACAAAAATCAGTCACATTCTGATGTTAAAAAATGTTCTGGTGCTATCAAAGGCAAAATCTCATAACTTTGGTTTTACCAATTATTTTACATGAACTGATGGTTTCCATTGCCCTTCAAATGTAGATTTGTCACTATCTGTTCAATCTAACATCAGTAATAAATAGTTGAATTATTAAAGAGCCTTTGACAAGAAATAACATCAACCTTTTCATAAGGTCCTTGTCAGAGTAGACTCCTTAATACTGCCTTATAAAGAACACTGCTAATACATATGCACACATAGGTAGATAGCACTTTGGTGGAGTAACAGTTGTAGCCATTGAACAAGTCCCACTTTATTACTGTATGTGATGCATACTCCAGGGAACTAGCACGGCTAATAGTTACCACCAATACTGACTGCGTACTAACATAATAGGATGTATGCACTATTGCAGACCTAGTACAGGATATCTGAAGGGTTCTTAGTCCTGTGTTGATTCTTCAATGTGTTCTAGAATTTTCAGATTACGCCTGAATATATGAGAACGCTCCAGATTGTTTATAAAGGCCCAGAAACATTCTTATACAGTCCAAAATGTCTCCAAGGTTCTATAATGTTCAAACGTTTCTTAAATGTAACGGGCTGTTCAGAACGTTACCAACATTCTGGAATGATCAAACGTTTCTAGATCATTCTGTGGGCAAGAACGCTGTCAATGGTTCTATTATGTTCCCAGGCTCAAGTTACAGTTTTTGTAACACTGAGGTTGAGGAATGTTGCCAAGACTCTAAAACTTTCAGTATATCAGATAAAGCTTTGAGAGGTCTAGAATGTTGCCAACATTCTAGAATGTTTTGAAAGATTCTAAGACAAAAAGACCTCAAGAACGTTGTGAAGGTTCGAGAACTCTGTCAGCACTCTTCTGTGAGTGCTGAAGTGTTCAGTGGAGGCTTTTAAGGGCACTGGGGAAATCATATAATGTCTTTATAATGTAGGCTATTCTGAAGGACACACTGAGCCTTTGTAAGTGTAAATGAAGATAGAGTACTTCAAATAGGAATTTTAGAACGGCTACCACTGTTCACACAGTCTTGCATGCAAAAGCCACAAATAAGACGAATCAACAAGCATCTACTCCACACGGTACACACAAAACACTGTGAATGGGTAACTCAGAATAGTATACAGAGAAAAAACAAGCATCTTTTCCTATATGCATACTGTAATAACCCATGACTTATCTGTTCACCAACCTGGTGAAAAGTTCTGTTCAATACAACTGGTCTGTGCTGGTTGTGTTAGCATATCGCTGCTGTTGGGGACATCATGTAACCCCGAGTTTTCCTCTTCATTGCTTGAGCCCACATGTTTATTGTCATGTTGAATGAGTTTCCTGACCCTCAAACCTTTGAAACCTGCTAACATTCCCATTATAAGATAAATGGGTTTCAAAACAAGTGAGCAAGTATTCCCTTCTTCATTCTGGACAAATCTACTTATTGCAGATACGGCTTTATTCCCGAAGATGCACTCCCGAAAACTAAATTTCACTGGCGTCTTACCACTCCAACCTTTGATTTGGCTGGTTCATGCATACAGCCACTGAGCTGAGATCCGATGCAGACAGAGGCAGAGTATGTTAAAAGAGTACGAGATAACATAAGGATCTGATGACCTACTGTAGCTCTGGATCATGGGTTAGAGGTCTGTATACAGTATTGAGCCATGCTGAAAGGCAGTGCTAGCCGAGGAGGGAAAGAAAAAACTAAGAAAGACAGAAAGTGCTGAAAAATCTAGGGCTGAAGAAAAGCACAGGAAGGAAAGTCAAGGTAGAAAAGACAGAGGTACTTGGAGAGAAAGACAGCAAGAAACTTAAGGAGAGAAGAAGAAGACAGTATCACAAAAAAGCTGTCAGGCAGTTTAACTGACGAGCAGGAATTTGTGCTGGCTTGATCATAATAGAGTAAGAACAGGTCGAAACGCACATACAGATACATACATGCACGTACATATACACCGTGCCTTATTCGCAGGTCTCCAAAGCCTCATTGGTATCCAGCCCTGCCCGGCTGAGCGGAGCACGACTGAGCGAGCACTGCGCTGTGAAGATCATCATCTCTTCGTCTTCTCGACTCTTTCGATCCCTCTGCATCTCTCACGCTAAAATCCTCCATCCTAATTCTCCTCTAATCACTGTCCTACTGCCTCGTCTCATCCACCCAATCTCCGTCTCATTTCAGTCCATTTTGTGAAAGCAGAATCGCACAGAAGCACAGAAGAAGAAGAAGCAGAAGGAGGGTGTGGTTTGTTGTTTATGCAAATACAGGCTGTTGTTCGGGGTGTCTGGACTGGTTGGGGGGAAGGGTCAGGTCACTGGCAGGACCTAATGAGGGAGCGGCACCAGGATATCCACATAGTTGATGGGGAAGAAGCCCGACTGGCCGTTGATCATGCCTTCGTACCAGTTGTCGTCGATCTGATTGGTCAGGGTGATGACATCGCCCTCTTTGAAGCCCAGCTCGCCTTCGTTCTCTGGTTCGAAGTCGTAGAGTGCTCGGCAACAGGGCTGGTCCATGGGGGCTGTGAGGGGACAGGAACAGAAAGTGTAAGGCAGTTTGAGTCAGAATTATAAAGTAAGTGCTACGACTTCTAGTGGCCATATCTGAAGCTCTTACCTCTTGGGTAATGCACTTCTAGGATACCAGGTTGTTTACATTCTGCTGTGGCCTGTAACATCCCAGTTAGCTGCTTTGTAGGATTATGTGCTGCTCTTCATTTTTGCAAACAACCTTGCAGAAACTATTCATTTTTGTGTGTTTGGTCTGAAACCACAATAAGTCTAGGAAGATCAACGTGCCATGACGTTCCACAAGGACTCCTCAATTCCTTTTGCACTTGTGATCAGACGCATATAAAGAGTTGCGCTTTTTCAGCGTGCCTTATGGCATTTCTTACCACAATAACGCATCTAATGCTGCGATCAGACGACAAGGTATGTGTCAGATTAGAGTCATAAAGTCGTGCCATGACTTGGCCAAGAGACATGGCAGACTGGACCCTGACCAATCATAGCTTGCCATAGGCAGTAGTAATAGTTTGAAAGTCCCAAACCATTGTAGAAATAAGAAGAAAGTCTTCGGTTTGGTCAAGCACTCATTTGCAACACTACACTCCCACCCTCTACCTGGTGATCTTCCGGGCGATTTGGCGGAGTGTATCCCCCCGTTGTGGCTCTCGCTGGGGGGCAGCAGCTCCAGGGTCATTCTGGGTTTAGGAGCGTACTCCTTCCTCGGTTTACTGGACACTTCTTTTATCCTGGATAAAGGCCAGACACAGTGAAAACAAGGTTTGTCTTACCACATCGATGTATTTTAATTGGTTTATTTTTACCACAGGCAGATAGATCAATACCTGTCCTCCATCTTGCTGGAGAGCTGTTGGAGGATTTCGGCAGCGCGGCTGTGGTACTCCAGCTGAGCTTGAACCAACGCTGCCAGCTGGCTCACCTGCTCTATCTGCAACACACACACACACACACGTTTTTTTCCACTGCCATCCCTGTTCTGGACCCATGCTGGGCCTGAGTCTGGCTTGGCACAGCACGGCACAGCATTGCTGCCCTTTGTTTTTCCATTGCAGTTTAACACACTGGGATCCTGTTGAAAACTGCATGTGTAACTATAGCAACAGAAGAACCATGTCAATAGTTTTCTGTTTCCACTTATTTCAGATTATTTAGTGCTTTTTGTCACATTTTTTTTTGGGGGGGGGGGGGGGGGGGAGCAGAGACATTTACTGTACTTTCAAATTAAATTCAACTGATACAAAAATCATTTCTGGTGCAATAACTTTCAAGCAGACTGGAGCTGCAACGACAGTCGATTAGTCGATCAATCAGCAACTATTTTGATAATCGAGTAATCGTTTAAGCAAAAATGTCAAACAGCTGATGATTCCAGCTTTTCAAACCTGAGAATTGGCTGCTTTTCCTCGTCTTACATGACATGTCGGACAAAACAAGACATTTGACGACTCAGGCTCTAGGAAATTGTGGTCGCCATTTCTCACCGTTTTCCGATGTTGTATAGACCAAACACTTAATCCAGATAATAACTGGCAGATTAATCGATGATGAAAATAATCGTTGCAGCCGTAAAGCTGACAAGACAGATCAGAGCGTCCTTACATCGCTCTCCAGCAGGTTAAACATGCTCTGCTCTGCGATCTCTTTGCTCTCGTCGAACTTCTCCAGCGCCTGTTTGATTTCATCGTCCTGGACTTTCCCCTGACGCTTCTTCTTGTAGTCAAAGTCCAGACGGCGGCCCTCCATCTTCTTCAAATGGTGCTGCAGTGGAGGGAAAAAGATGGTCTATCTCGCTCTAGCTTCAATGACTGTTTCCATTATTCTGGTATATTAAGGATTAATGGTATCAGGTGACCTTTTTAACTGGGAACCAGTAAAAGGCGTTTTAATCACCTGTATCTCTTTGAGGTCTTTGTCGTGGAGGTTCTGCAGCGGGTCGATGAAGTTCTGTTTGACCTCCATGTCCAGAGCGTCCTTCACCTCCCCGAGCTCCTTCATCGCCTCGCTGGCATCGATCAGCGCCAAACCTGGGAGGAAGGGACGAGGGGAAAATAGAGAGAGAGGAAGACGGGGCAGAGTAACCAAACAGCACTTAACTTTGACATGCTCTGTCTTTTTCTAGTGGTTTTGTAGTTCATCGCTGATATCTGTTGACTCAATAGTGTCACAAAAAGCTTGACTTTGGTTACGCCTGGTTTAAATTTAATAAGCTGCCTTCTAGTGAATGCCAGAAATGTTATTATCAGTGGTGGAAGAAGTACTCAGATACTTTTACATGATTAAAAGTACGGATACAATAATGTAAAAACACTCTGCATTCAAAATCCTGTCTATTCTGCCAAAATGATTTCTCAGAAGCTAAGCTGAAACAAATAAAACTGGTGGCCATAACGTGAACCTATAGGGTCCAGTGTATCTCTATTAAGCGACATTGAGGATATCATTGAAATAAAACATTTCCCCCCCTCACTTACCGAAGCTGGACTCCTCCCCTAACTCCCGCCCAAACTTCAACATGGCGTCGCCCAGGACGCTCTCAGCCTGCGGGTAACCAGGTCCTTTGTCCTGCCCGCGGATCTTTGACATGGTGTTGATCATACTCAGCTTGGCTCTGGACGCTGCAGGGCGGCAAGCGGTAGATTATGAGTGACTTGGTTGATTTAGGCTACATGTTGTGGCAGTTGGGTGCAGTTTAATACCTGGATTAGGTTGTAGGTATTCTGTAGTTTTGGTCATGATGTCCAACACTGCTCTGCTGGTGACGTCCACCTTCTGCAGAGGAAAACACATCAGGAAAATCGTGAGAGATAAGCAACATAAACCTATTTAACGGTTTATGTTTGATTTACATTAGGTTTGGAGTGTTTCTTTTTTTATTTTGTGTGGATAGATCGATAGATATTTACCTTTTCCATTTCTTTGAAGTCATCATCTAGCTTGGTTCCTTCTGCACCTCCAACCTTCTCACTGACTTTCTGTAACAGGAGACCCAAAGAAAGAAAGAAAGAAAGAAAGAAAGAAAGAGAGAGAGGGTTAGGATTTTCTGTTCTAAAAGACTTTAATGTCTTAAACCCACACTGAGAGAAGAAAGACCGGACTGCTTTCAAAGTCCTAAAGGAGAGATGAAAGCGAGAGTAGAGCAGAGAGAGCTGTCGAGGAGCAAGAGAAGAAAAGGAGAAGGAATATCAAATAAGAAGAAAAAAGAGACCGGCGTCAAAAACAGATGGTAGAAATTGAAGATGGAGTTATGACATTATGACAACATGACTCATCCTTCAGTTCCTCAGTGTTATTGTTCATGTCATTAAAGTATATTAAAGTGAGTCACTTTATTAATCTGCATCTGAAGGCAGCAAACAAGCAGCTTTAATTCTCCGACAGCCTCTTCATCCCTTTACAGTAAACACTCCTTCGTCGAGGGCCAAGCGTCTCCCTGCAGACGAGCCGAGTTTCACCGTTTTTACTGCGATACTTTAATGTTTTTCACATTCAAAGCTGCTGACGAGTTCATGGAGGCAGCACACGATCTGAATCTGCATTCAGTGTTTGCGTTCACGCTCATCAGACGTCTCGACGAACCGTAACATTGATTTAGCTCCGTTATGAATGAATGAATATGTAATAATGAATATGAAGATGTTAGATTTCTGCTGATGTGTCCCTCTGCGCTTCTTTTTACACACACATTATATTAAGTATTCTGATGCTTTACTTAAGTAAAGGTATGTAAGTATTATCAGCAAGTATCAAAAGTAAAAGTATTCATGTAGCAGTAAAAGTGATTTCCTTTTATATCTGCTGATTAATCCTCCTGCTGTAGATGTTTCAGGTTGAGCTCATTTGAACTCCTTTATATCCTGTTGCCTACTTTAACCTGCAGCAATGCATCATGGTCTATAAGAGCGTCACGTGTTTGTAGCGTCGCTGTCCTGTGAGAACCACGTATCTCTAAAAAGCTTAACTTCAGAAAAACAGCCCTGTTTTCAGCACAGAGACTGAAAGTCCATTTGGAAACAAACTTATTCTGACACTGCGAGGCGTCTGTCTTGCCAAGCTCACGGAGATCTGGGGAATAAAGTTGGTTGGAAAAAACCACATTAATGTAAAATAATGTGTAAAATTACATAATGAAAAAGTGAGTGTGTAACCAAACAACGAGTCTTGTTATCCCAATGTTTTGACAGTCTTCTGCAGACCTCCACGAGCTTGATGAGACAGTAATAATTAAAATGGATGTAAACAGGCTTGTCTGTATTAACGAGATACAGTGGAGCAAATGAAGCCAGACTCATAAATATCGCAGCATCTGTCTGGCTGCTTTCAGACTTCACAAGCTTGGACGCATCGCTCTGTCATCGTGATCGCAGGAAGTGCCGCAGAGTGACACCTCTCGCTTTCTAATCGCCTCAGGTTGCAGGGAAGGTGGAGGGAGGAGGAGAGCGGGATTTTCCACAATCAGCCACACACACACACACACACACACACACACACACACACACACTTGCTCATGCAGTATATAAATGCATTCAGCTGGGCTACATACAGCTCCAACAGCAGAGTACTGTAGAGAAATTCACAGCAAAATGTTCACTATGGAAAGTAGCTGCATGAATAATAATAATAATAATAATAATAATAACCACTGTAAGCTAGCAAATTAACATAACAGCGTATAATAACAGTTTGTTATTTCACATGGCAACAGCCATAAAACGCTGCTGGAAAATGAATAAAGACATAAATATTTAGTGTTGTTGTTGACAACTTTTTCACTCCTGATATCAATATAAAATTACATTATTTGAGTATTTTCATGTGATGCTACTTTAAGTTTCTACTTCAATATTGTACTTTTTACTGCACTACATGTATCTGACAGCTATACTGTACTTTTTAGATTCAGATTTTACATTAAAAAACATATGATAAGCTTATGAAATACATTTTAAAAGATTAAATCAACTAAAAATCAGTGTGTACTCCCCATTATGTTTCAGGTGTCTATGATCAGAGACTTTTCCCCACTAAACTTCTCACATGGTTTCACTTAAATAAAGTTTTTTTTGTTTGTTTTTATATATCATTATCCAATATTTTACAAAAAAGTTTTGATTTTAGAAAAGTCCAAAAGCTTAAAACAGATTTAATCCCATAAACTCCCATTAATCATCTCACGACCCCTCAGATTTATCTGGTGACCCTTTTGAGGGGCCCCGACCCCAAGGTTGGGAATCACAGGACTAAACTAGCTAACTGTATATAGTTAAAAGTAGCTCCACCTCGAGCAGCTACAACAGTAAAATGCTGCTCATTAAGCTCATTATGCTAATGCTCAAATTAAAATGACATGCAGGTAGTTGACTGGGATGCTAATGCTGTGTGTGTGTGTGTGTGTGTGTGTGTGTGTGTGTGTGTGTGTGTGTGAAGCAGATGCCACACGTCCTCTTCATCAAACTAACAAACCAGGCAAACGTAAAGGTAAACATGTGTTTATGTAACCGCGTACACACCTGAGCACCTGAGCACGTGTGTTACAGAGGACGCGTTGATCAAAGACAAAGAGCGAGATGGAGGAATGAGTGTGTGTGTGTGTGTGTGTGCGTGTGCGTGTGTGTAATACAATACAAAACAATACAAAACCATAGCAGGAAAGAAAGTGAGGAGGACAGACAGATGAGGAGGAAGATGCAGTTGCCATGGAGACAGGGATCTGACTGGGTCCTCTCATGTTTCCAAGAACCACACACACACACACACACACACACACACACGTACGCACACGCACACACAGTAAGTCTGTAGCAGTCAGTCTGGTTGCAGAGAGGTGAACTGGTTACATAACTCCCAGCAGCGTTCGTGTCTACTGTTTCTCTTTCACCGTCTCTTCACGCTGTTTTTGGCGTCACATTAGTTTATTTTGACCGGATTTCAACATTCAGTAGAAAGTATTGACATTTATTACATATTCACATGCCGTCTGATCCAGAATAATAATAATAAACTTTACTACTTTACAGATTAAAAAGCACAAACGATGATATTTTGCACGAGTGTTAAGTCTATTTTAAATAGCAAGTTACAGAAACATGAAGGATAAAGCAACAAGAGTCTACAGCCATGCTAGCAGCTCTGTGTGTGTGTCTGGGCTAAATGCTGACTAGCTAGCTCTCTGCTGTTTTGTCCATGTAATGTAAAGTGATGCATTTGTATTATGTTAAATTTGGCGTTCAAAATAAGAAGATTTAAAATCTGTCGATATCTTTGTTTTCTTAAAAACAAGTCTGCAGCCAAATTAGTGGTTTGTGGTGTGCAGTGCAGCAGTGGTTTTTTAGCCTATTAGCTGTTAGCAGCTCCTCTTTGCAGTGGATTACTGTGACACTGAAGAAAACTTAGTTCATCATCTCCTCGATGAGATGATGAAACACATAAATACAACACTGCTATACTGTGCTGTGCACGGCCTGCAGAGGCTGCTGTGCAGAGACGCTTCCTGTGTCGTGCATTGGATTCTTGTTTCCCCCACAAAGCCACAGAAAAGTTGAGCATTTACTTTTGGCAGCAATCACAGAAGAAACTCAAAATGGACCCCTGGGTGCTGGCAGTGGAAGTCGTTTCACACCCACCAACCCGCCTAAACACACACACACACACACACGTGCAGAAAGTAGAACTAACCACCTTTATGACCACTGAGGCATTAACATTAACAAAGCCCATCTGTTCTTCATCTCTCTCCTCCTCCACAGTTGCCTGTTATCAGTTTCTCTTTTGTTTTTGCGACTCCCACTTCCTCAGCTATATTTTCTCCGACCTCCTCCGTCTCTTCATCTCCCCGTCTCATGTCTTTCCTCTTTCTGTCTGTTTCTTCTTCTTTAATAGCATTTTATATTCAGGCCCCTTTATTTATTTTTTTGCAGAGTCGTTCCCAGTGAGTTCTACAGAAAAACAAGCTCAATTAGAAATTACAAGTGTCTGACAGCGAGGAGGTCAAAGGTCAGAGGTCACAGTGCGCTGACAGCAGATGGAGCAGATATCCCTCCTCTCCAGCTGACATTGATCTTGTGTGGAGGAGAATTAGCCTATCAGGGGGCAGAAATAAGAACCGGGGAGGAGAGGTTGGCAGCCGGAGTCGGTTCATCTATCAGTCTGAACGGCTGCCAAAACTCTCAGACGCCATCTTGGACTGTAGATGGATAAAAGGCTGGATTGATGGCCAGCTCGGGCTATTTATCCAAAATGTAATAGCCTGTGTCTGTTTTAGGGGGAAAACAATTGTTCAACCCAATCTTATTATTCCATCAATATTGATAAACCTCTGACGCTAGTAAATTACGTTTCCTGAATTTTAAGTTAGAAATTTGGAGTTTGTGGTTCATAATTTCTACTTTGGTGCGTTCAAGTGCTCAAACAAAAAAACAGAAACGTGGACACTGCAGCACAAGGAATTGCAAGTCCAAGTTTAACCACTTAAAAGTGTTTTAAACTATTTAAATTCAGCTAAACAGACACTGCAGTGTACACACTATGTGGCCAAAAGTTTATAGACACACTTTCCCACATATGTTATTGTACTTTTGGTCCGGGGTTGCTCTTCCATCTGTTGTGTCCAAGGTTTGAGCTCAAGTTTCTGGCTTCAGGTGTGTTTTTCAAAACAGGAAGTCTAACTTTCTTAGTTTTTAACATTTGTGGGAAGCATGAGGTGCGTTTGCGCTAAAGGAAGGAGCACCCTCTTCCTCTTCCTCTCCCTCTTCCTCTGGGAGATTTCTAACTTGACTTTAAGTTGACTTTTCTGACTGGGTGTATCTTTGGAAAGCAGAATGATCATATTGTGGGTGAAGAGGTTCAAGCTGTCAGCGTTGCTTCTCGGTTTCATCACCTTCTGTGCGAGAGCTGAATTTAATTCAGACAAACCGGGAGAATCAGTGCTGCAGATAGTTATGTGACAGCTGCAGTTTTACTTAAAAGTGCAGCTTTAACAGGATCCAGAGTCTCTAATAACCACCTGAAGTGTGCTTTGCTTCCCAGCCAGCAATGAGTTTATAACAGAAAGCGTCACACTTTTGTCTTTGAAGACAACGAGAAACATCTATTTTTCCTCGTTACTCGTCAGAGATAAAATGTGAGACGCAGAAGCCGTTTAATTACCAGACAAAGAAAGAGAGAGAGAGAAAGAGTGAAAGACTGACAGCCCAAAAAAAGAGAAGGCAGTGATAGTTTTACTATTCTTTTGTGACATGTAGGGCTGCAAATCAGTTTGAAGAGATAAAAGTACATCTACAGAGACAGAAAGAGAAAAGAAAGAGACCAGTTCACAAAATCTGATCCTAAAACCTCTCTGAATTGCGATCAGAATCGATGCTGCCTTTCAGTGGATGACCGGATCAAACGGACAGACGTGATTGATCTGAGAGCGACTCTGATCCAGACGGGCCGGGAAAGATCGGATCAGTCTGATGCTGAGGAGGACGAGGAGGAGACAGAGAGGAGAGAAAGAGACAAAGACATTTGAAGAGAGAGAAGGCAGAGGAGAAAAGGTTATGAATTAAATTAGAAATGTGATGACAGAAGGAGGAGAGGAGGGAGCAGGAAAGATGAGACGAGAGAAAAACAAACCAGAAGAAAACAGGAGTGTAAACAGATTCATGTGCTGCATAATAATTCCTGCAGGTATCAGTGCTCTGCGAAGCCTCTGACCGGCTGCGGTGCAGCAGCTCAGAGACAACACCAACACTTATGCATTATTAACAACAACAGAAGAAGAAGAAAAAGAAGAAGAAGAAGAAGAAGAAGAAGAAGAAGAAGAAGCTCCCACTTTAATCTAAGGCTTGGTACAGTATGATCCTGATATAGCAGCACAATTTAATATTAGCTGAAATCTCAAATATTAAATATCATCTTAGTAATAAGTATGATTGATATGTATTACGAAAAAAGTAATCACACTACTATAGGAACTTTAGAAACAGAGTCCAAAATGGAGGAATCCATTAGCTGTGCGTCACCAGTCGGTTTTATTTAACCTCCTCTGTTGGAGCAAAAACTGCTCCACTAAAGACGCACGGTGCAACATTACTGTCCCGTTAGCGACCAAGCTAACAAGCTCGCTGTCAGCTTTCTTCTTCTTCTTAGAAATAAACAACATCCATAACCCAAAGCCAGTGAGCAGGAAATTGAGGGGTCTGTACATTTATTGTGAGCCCTCGAGATGCTCCTGTTAATGCACAATCAATCCCTGATCAATAGCTGCTGTGTACGCAACGAGCCGCGAGTGCCAGAGAGCCATAGCTACAAGAGTACAAACACTCTGCAGAGAGGAGAAGCACGCATTTCCTCTTCACTTCCTCAGGATCAATTGTAATAACTTTGTTGATCACCATCATCACCACCACCATAATCACCATCACCACCATCATCACCACCACCACCACCATCACCACCACCACCACCATCACCACCACCATCAGGTCAAAAACGTGTGACTGCAGAACTAATGACATCATCATCACCATCATCACCACCACCATCATCACCATCACCATCATCACCATCATCACCACCACCATCATCACCATCACCACCATCATCATCACCATCACCATCACCATCATCACCATCATCACCATCATCACCACCACCATCATCACCATCATCACCATCACCATCATCACCATCATCACCATCATCACCACCACCATCATCACCATCATCACCATCATCACCACCACCATCATCACCACCATCATCATCACCATCATCACCATCACCACCATTATCACCACCACCATCATCACCATCACCACCATCACCACCATCATCATCACCATCACCATCATCACCATCATCACCACCACCATCATCACCATCATCACCACCACCATCATCACCATCACCACCACCACCATCATCACCACCACCACCATCATCACCATCATCACCACCATCATCACCACCACCATCATCACCACCACCATCATCACCATCATCACCACCA
>LKNJ01004421.1:0-32122 GCA_002120245.1 Maccullochella peelii
AGACCATCAGCCCACTAATTCCTTTAACAAATATGAAGTGAAAAAAAAAAAAGTTTAAATGACATATAACTCCCAGTAAACTAATGACTGCCACTGATTATAACAAACATACTGTTTTTGAACATAACATCTAAATCATGGCCACCTTGTCCAGAAAACGGTTTCAGTGTGATATTAAAGGGTTAGAAAAAAAACTACAATTAAAATTAGACAGTTTCAATAGTAATATACAAAGCTAGACTATTCAGGGATTCAGTGAATGAAAATAGTTGGTAGTGGAGTCAGACGAGGAAGGTACTGATGCTGGAGGGGTAGGATGCTTTCCTCTCTGGTCGTATGTTGCAGTCTTTCTCACAAAACCGTCGGCTAGCATTAGCTTGTACTGCGACCAAGAAGTGCCTACTACAAAAGCGTGTGTGGCACCGAAAACGTATCTAGGCTTATAAACACGGTGTATTGTGTGTTTAGAACAGTTACCTCGCTTCTCTGTCATTTACTATCAACCATTCAGTCTACCGGACTCCTGCAATCTCATCAACAAACCGGACCAAACCAAAGCAACGTGCCACAATAACCATTGCCCGTCAACGTTCAGACACGGGTTAGGCCGCAATACTGTTTCGGTTGGTCTGCGTCTATTTTTCGGCAAAAATACCTGAAAATAACAATCATAACCACTGCCCTAACTCTCACAGTAATAATTTCGGGGTGCTAAATTTACCTTTGCATCGACACACATGGCTTTCTCCGTCTCACAACACTGTACGATTACAGGAAACGGCCAGGGAAGAGCAGGAACTAACATTCTTGCCAGAGAAAGCGTAGAAAGCGTGCCCCTCGGATGTTATCAAAAGATGATTGGTCCGTTTTCTCCCAGCCGGCACCATACGGCTATTTCATTGGCTGTTCGAGCTATCCCTCATATCTTCGGCCGCGTCTGGGCGGGATGAGAGCCATAGGTAGGTTGAGAAAACAATAAATGCGGCCTAGCTGGGATCATTTGACTGGGTGATCTTCAACGTTGCCGTTTTACTGCCATAGATGCTCACATTAGAAAGCGCAGGCCTTTTACAGCTGACTGGAGAAAAATACACGGCGTTTTAATCATCTCAAAGGGTTAATGGAGTTTGTGAATGACACTGTTAGTTTTTTCAGGGTTTTATTACATTGGCTTCAGCTCAGGAATCATCCTCGTCTTGTGATATTGCTTTATTACTTTCTGAACAATATACATCCAGACCCCGTAGGCACATTGACGGATTTTTGTTGATTAATATTACATTTTGAGATATTAATAACAGCTTTCTTCTGGCTACCAATGTCATGACTTGTGCGCTTGCATGAAGGATTCAGTTCTGTGTGATTGAAGTTTTGGCGCCCTCTAGTGCCCTCAGACTGAATTGTGATTATTAGTCGTTTTGGCTGTTTTATCTTTTAGATTCTCGATTTTTATTTTAATAATGGTCAGATTATCCTGCTAGGGGGCACCTGGAACAATGAAATGGGCCCTATTAACACACTGTTCCCTCTATTTTTTGTGCATTATGTATGGTACCAGCAGGTTTGTTGTGTGGTAATGGCACATGCACCATGTAAGCACAAAATAAGCTGAAATAATGAAAGTGTCACAACTAGATATATGGGCCTCTATTAAATACAGGGCCTCAAGATCTGGTAGTAAAGGCACACGTGAAGGCCCTTCTCATGTCAGATGATTTAGTTGTGCAAATTCCCAAACAAAGTTACAATTAATGATATTAGCACAGACCAGTTGCCGCACAGGGAACCTGCAGTTTTTGCAGGTCCCTCGTGGTCTGGGGCCCCAGAGCAACTTGCCCATTTTGCAGCCTTGATTTTTCATATCACATTTACCAATTCTGTTCTCCTCAGCTTAAATGTCACAACGATGTAAAAACGGGAATAAAATTAGGAGAGGCCCTAATTTCCTGCATAGCAACTGAGGTCACTATGATCAGTATACAGTATGTCCACGAAGTCTCCAATCCATTACCATTAAAGCTTCTTCAGTCAGTGCATTAATGTGACACCATGAATTAATGTCTTGGTTCTCCATTTCCAGGAATAGTTACTGGCCTGTCCTAAAATCATGAGAGTGAGATTCTGACATAAGACCGACAGACAGACAAAGAGAGAGAGAGAGAGAGAGAGATGGTGGTCATGAACCAGGGAAGCGTAAGTGACTACATGTGACAGCACACCCCACTTTATCCATGGCAGCCCTGTAGAGAAGAGCCTGCCTGCTCGCCAAAGCCTCCATCTGTCTGCGGCCCTGCGAGGAGTATCCGCTATTCACCACACTTACACTCTGCCCCACGCTGGTCTGCTTGCTCCACGCCAACACCAACTCTGCTGGTGAGAGCTATATTTACAAACAGCTGCCGTGGCACTGGGTAGAGTACCATGAGAGGGAGGAGAAAGACTGTTTTGCATGAGCAGGTTAAACTGTGTAACTGCCCTGTACACTTAATAAAAGCAATATACTGAGCCAACTTCATTTCATTTTATTTTAATATCTTCTCCTCAATAGAAATTTCTGTGTAAATAAACATTTGTTGCAGGAGACTAACAGGCATATAGAGGAGCATCAGCCATACGACACTGCAAATTAAAGGGCACGTTTGGAGAGTTTGTTAGCTAGACAGGGTGGCATGTGGAGCACAGCAGTGTTTCAAACATTTTGAATGAAAAAAAAACATAATCTTAGCACAGAAGCCCACATTGCACATGGCTACTTTATAGTTTTGTCACAATTAAAATATCTTTTATATAAACCCAATAAATATTTATACACAGAAACAGAGCAAATTAAATCCACAGATAAATCATGTTTACTGTAATGTTTTCCTTCCTTTCCTTTTTTTTGGCCTCAAGGGAGAATGATCTTAATTTGCATAATCTTCATCCCACTTTTGCATAAAACACATCCTCTCATGCACTGTATAAAGAGTTAAAGATTGAGAAGCCTTCCTTTTCTTCTACCACTTTTCATTTTTCTCTCACTCATTCTCACCCCTGCTCTATCCAATTCTCCTCCTATCACCTTTCCAACACTTGCTGCTCTCCCCCCTCCGCCTTCCTCATAATGGGAAAACCAGGAACCCAGAGAAGGTGGAGTACTTCCAGCCTCCCATCAGGTTGCCTCTCTCCAGTCTGAGGTAGGCCTTGTCACCCTTCTCCATAATCACCAGGCCGGCGTTAGTGGCAGCTTCTCTGGTCACGTCCTGGTCCCCGGCGAAAGCTGAAATCATTGGCCAGCCGTTCAGCATCAGGCTGACCTAAAGGAGAGCAAATAAAGGCATTAGAGAGAGCATGTTGAGCCACTGCAATGAAAACTGTAAGTGTCATAGTTGAGGTATCGTACCTGAATAGTTTGCCTATTGTAGGCCTTTACAACATGGAAGTTGAAGCTGTACACGCCTCTTCTTGGTGCCAGGAACACACTACTCTCTTGGTCAAAATGGGTGCCCACATTCACCAAAATCTGATGCAACAGCAAGGGAGTGAGGTAAAGGAGGAAAGCAAGATGATATGTGACATATGCCTGAAACTCTAAAGGCTTTACAAGGTATGGCAGAGAAAATAAACCTTGGAAGACCAGTGATAAACATTGGGGCCGTTGTCAAAAGGTTCCCCCCCTCCCCTAACTACACACATACCTGCTCACTCCAGGGTCACTTGGGTCATTCTTTTTATCCATGCAGTTAGATGTAAGACTTCTCCCGAAATACTGAGTCCAATTTTTTACATTTACATTTACAACCCCCCCCCAAAATTTCCATGTAATTGCAGCCCATGCAGGCTAAAAGTTCAGTGTTTACCTCATTAGCATTTTACCTCGCTGTCAGAAGAACTCTAATCATATGTGCATCTTATTGTCAGAAGACTTCTGATTACAAAATACTGAGAATACAGCTTACAGAAGCTGTGTGAGGAAAACTGATCAACTTTTTATTTTATCATGGCACTGTAAAAAGATCCTCTTCTGTAAAATAGGGAGAGGTGGTCTTAGATGAAACACAATTTGAATTATGATCTCTAAACTATGGACATTTTTTCAATGTAATCTGAAGCAATCACATACTCACATTGTCAAAGTAGATGATCATGGTGCGGTTGCTCATGTCCGTGGGCTCGTGGTTGGTCTGGCGGCTGGCGGAGAAGGCCACCCGGCCGGAGCCGGAGCGGACCGACATGCCCAGGGCGTTACCGGCGGGCTCGGACGAAGGCGTGGAGTCACATACAACCAAGCATTTCCCCTCAAGGATGATGGGCTCTGTGTCATTCTGGCCCCTGGACTCCATAGGTCCCCACAACAGGAGCACACCCAACAGTATGGGGAGGTCGAAGGTAACTGACCTGGGATGCATGTCTGAACCTGGGATGTTTAGTCGAAAGTCTCTGATTGATTCTGCTGTAGAGAAGTGTCACTTTGGACAACTTGAAACCAAAACAACCATGCTATGGTGAAACAAAATGTCTTTGTGAAAATTTCCCAAACTTTAACCTCTATGTAGTTTTGGCTGGTACCAGCTAAAGTACATTAATGTGCACCCAGGCAGCAATAGAACCAGCAGATGGGTCTCAGAACCAAATCACATTCAGAAAACACTCTTGTTTCACTGTTCATTGGTCATAGCTGTCAATCATCCCCTTTCTGTTTTCTTGTTTACCCCCACAAATCCCAAATCTATTCAGTGTCCTATACGTGCTGTGTCAGCAGGGGCCAGAATGACAATCACCAAAAAAATCTCTCGGTATTTTCAAGTTGATTTCTAAAGCAAAAAAACCTGACGTGAGGGCAGAAGAGAAGTAGCTGGGGAAAGGGAAGAAAGGGTTTGAAAAGATAAGGTGAAGATCCGTGTTCAGTCTTTAACGGATGGAGAGAAGGATGAGGTTATAAAAGATGCTGAGGAGAGGTGAGGGGAGAAAAAAAAAACAGATGAGGTAAGATTCTGGAGAGGTGACAGGGAAAAGATGTAGGACCCAGAAGGGAGTGAGAAAGAGAGAGGGAGTGGGGGAACAACTCCACTGAGTGACCATCTGTCTTTTACACGTACCCCCCCTTCCTCCCAAGGCTCCTCACACGACACACTCCCTCTCTCTCACTTGTGCTTTTGTTTCACACTTATAGACACATATAGTAGCTATACATACAAAATGATGTCACTTTTTGCATTTTTCGTTTCTTTTTTCTTCAATTCAACAGCCTCCCTCTGTTGTTTAACTCGTAGACGTTAAGTGTTAAGTTGGGGATTAGAGCCGTTAAGTTTCAAACAGTACATTTTGAAACAGCATTCATTTATCTTCAACCAAGATGAGCAACAGCGTGCGTGAAAACATCTCTTTCTTAGCTTTAATGAAACTTATTTCATCACTCACAAATACAGCTGCTCTTTGGTTGGAGAAGGATTCACATTATTGCAAAATGATCAGTTATTCAAAGTGTTCTAAAAATGACTGACTATATTGTCGTTGTGCAGTACAATCCTAGTATTTTAAGTGAATAAAAAATAGATGGTCACCTGTTTGCGTCTGAACAATCTTGTATTCCATAGCAGGTGAAAACTGTTGTTTCCTCCCGGCTGGAGTATCGAAATATGGTCAAAGATCCCTGTTCTCTTGCTCACCTGCTCGCATTATTTCACAGCACGGCAGTCAGTCTGATCGTAACCAAGCCAGAGTATGCTCTGATCTCTCTCTCTCTCTCTCTCTCTCTCTCTCTCTTTCTCAGCCACCCCCCCTTTCCGTCTGCTTCTTTCTCACTCTCTATGTTACATCCGCCCACTCACCTTTACAGTGAAATAAAGAAAAATGGGAAGATAATTGGGCATCGGAGCTGCTTCAAAGAGCAAGGCAAAGCGAGTGAGTGGCAGTTGTTTCCCTTTTTTCTTTAATATCCCGTCAAATCAGTGATTCCTTCCTGTGTGTTTTCAAGCTGAGTTAAAGAGGATCAAATGCTCCTTCTTTTGTAGCTTGTGCACTTTCATGGGAAAACATTGACCCCTGCAATGCTTTATGTAGCTAGGCAGCTTATTTTACAAGACACTAAAGCAGATATCAGACTGGATTAACAGGATATACGTGTCAATTTATCTATAAAGGTATTAACATAGTGTTTTGGAGCATATGCACCATATGCATACAAACCAGCCTGATGATGAAGATAGAAGACCTAATGTCTAGACACACATGGACATAATTTAGCTTTCAGTCAAACTGAGGTAGACCATCGTGCTTAAGAAAGGATGAGATGCGTCCAGTTTCAAAAACATCTGACAGAACTATTTCTGGCATCAAAAGTTACCGACATTTACAACCTTCTTTTACATTATTGCAGTATCTTTAAATCATCTTCATTTTTAATCACCGCAGGATGAAAAACACATAACAACCTTGCAATTTTGTTATGAAAACCTATTTCTGTCCTTTTTCAAAGGAGCCTCTTCATTTGCCGTTCCACTAGGATCCACTCAAATTCACTCATCGAATGCTCCGTTCTCACTTTTCTCTGTTGGAAATAATTTCAATAATCATGTCAATATTATCTGAACACAGTTTTAGGAGACATGGTTTTGTCTCTTTATCGAGGAAGAAGATGAGCTCAGCCTGAGATCTGAGGGGAGAGAAACATCAGAGAGGTTCATGGCAAAAGTTTCATCAAAGGGTTGCGCTGTTCTAGACATGGGGAAATAAATCACCACTTTGTCTTGGCTTTGGCTAAGTTAAACCAGTCCAGTGCCCATCAGCGTTATTTTCTCTGTCCTCCTTTCCCTTTTCTCCACCTCAGACTTTGATGATAGAGATGCAGCTGTTGAGCTCAGCTTTGTAGAGTCCAAAGCCCAAGCACAGCGGCTGAGTGAATGTGGTTGAGAAAGTGTGGAGGTGGGTCAGGTTGCTAGATGGTCCCACCTCAGAGAAGGTGATGGTGCCCGCGCCGTAGTCCACAGCGACGGAAACCCGGTTGCCAGCCATTTGGTACGTGAGGCGGGTCTTCCTGCGGTTGTGCCAGGCAGCCAGCTTCCTGTCATGCTGCTGTGTCAAGCTCCATGATACCTGGAAATTTAACAAAGGCATTTACATCAAGGAACATGGTTTCCTTTTGGTTGAAACTACAGCTGAAACAAATAGTTTGATTAACTGATTAGTCGATTGGCAGAAAATAAATTGGCAACCATTTCGATAATTGGTTAGTTTTTAAGCAAAAATGACAATTCAATAGTTCTTGCTTCTCAAATGTAAAGATTTGCTGCTTTTCTCTGTTATTTGAATAAATCACGACATACATGTAACTTAAACTTCCACTTCAACAGAGAGATAGAGAAAGAGTGTAATGTTCCTCAAATTGCATTAATGCCATATTTTCGTCATGTTTTCTACATTGTTTTTCACAGTTTAACTGTTTGACTGTTGCTCTCTTAAATACATCATCTCATTGCGCCCTCTTCTTCAAGGTTTAATGGAACCCGACTGGAGAATCAGCACCACCAGCTTTTTATCTCGATGAACCAACTCCTAATATTCACATGACGGTAGTGGATGGAAACGCGCATTTGTTCGAATTTTCTGCAGATTTTCTCAAAATTTGGTTAACAATTGCGTTGCATTTGGACAGAAACCTAGCTAGTGCCATGTCAATTTTGAAACATTAGTATAACTGGCAGTCTCCACAAGCAATGGTGCCTTATATTGTTTGTCCCCCCTTAGGATTTGATGTCAAAATATTGAGTTGCTTTAGGGCACAGACGTAAGATTGTTGTACAGCACAACACAGGAAGAGGTTTCTGTTGTTGAGTACAACTGAATAGAGTTTCGCCACTGACAGATGACTGAATGAGTTCAAATGAAAAATCTGTCAAAGCAGCCTTTTCATTTTCACTGAAGCCAGACAAAACAAACCCAGAGTGAGGCTAGAGATGGGATCATGGGAAAAATTGTCAAAACACTAGCATTACAAATACCACTGCCATCAAACAGAGGCTCCCCACTCATCAAATTAATGCTAAAAATGTGACATATATCACCTTTAAGTGCTATCAACCAAACCAACTACTGTAGGTGGCATATATACCTTGTTGTTCCCAAAGGCGTTGCCCTCTTTCCCCTTCCGTCCAATACTTCTATAGCAGACGCCGATATCCCAGAATCCCTCAGCCTCCAGCTCCCAGTAGTGAGTCCCAGAGGAGAGGGTTTGGACGGTGAGGACCTGTGGCCAGTGGTCAAAACGTTCGGGGTGAGCAGCGCAGGGCAAGCGGCTTTTAACTCGCGTCACTGAGCGGAGGTCATCAGAGATGCTCAACAGAGGATGGGCCGTGTTAGTGTCCAGAGTCAGCGGACTGGTTACTGTATCAGAGGGAAAAAAAACTATAAAGTAAATCAAATAAATAAATCAATACCACTCTCATGTCAATACCGTAAATATGAAGCTAAGCCAGGAGACAGTTAGCCTAGCTTAGCGTAAAGGCTGGAAGCAGGGGAAAACAGCTCGTCTGGCTCTGTCCAAAAGGTAAAAGAAATCTACCTACTAACAGCTTTGAAGCTCACTAATGAAAACAGTTTATCTTGTTTGTTTAATTCATACAAAAGAAGTGTAAAAGTTGTGGTTTTACGGAGGGTTATGTATGGGACTTTGGACAGAGCCAGGCTAGCTGTTTCCCCATTCCCAGTCCTTATGCTAAGCTAAGCTAACCAGCTGCAGGCTGTAGCTTCACATTTAACAGAGAGATATTAGAATGGTTTAAATCTTCTTATCTCGGCAAGAAAGCAAATAAGTGTGTTTCCCAAAATGTCAAACCATTCCTTTTGGAAAGTTAAAAAGGGGCGGGCGTGTGTCCCCCATCTGCCACTCACAGAGCTCCCTCTTGAGTCCACTGAGGCAGCGGAGGGTGGCGGTGATGAAGTCTCTATACTTGCTCTCTATGTCCTCCAAGATGTGTTTCCTGTCTAGATTGACGGCATCAGGGATGAAAAGTGGACTGTTCAGGTCAGCTAGTAACCTAGAATACAAGAGCACAACACATACTGCAGGAGGAAAACTATCTCGTTTTAATTAATGAGCGAGCACATGTAGATGAAAGGCTTGTGTAATAATTTAATAACTGCATTAATCCGTTAATTTTTTACTCCCTTCATGTCTCACTGTCTCTTACATCTGTCACATACATATAAAGACTACCTACCTACACACACACACATCAATACATCTAGGGACATAGCCTAAGGTCACAGAAGGACCTAACAGTGTCATTGACTTGTTCTGGACTTACTTTGTGTCATCTGATTGAAAGGCCTGAGGAAAGAAGAGTCAAGGGAAGGGGAAGCAATGGGAAGAACTTATCAAAAATTGTCCTCCATTCAGTTTGTGCCAGATAAGGTGAGATATGCCACATAGGACAACATAGGAAATACCAACAAGTTGGGTCTATTTAGTATTTACCAAAACACAGGTGGGAAACCAAACAAGACTAAGAATCTACAGCCAGGCTAGCAGCTCTGTACTTAGACACAGCAGCGCTTTGAGCTAAATGCTAATGCTAACATGGCAACATGCTCACAATAACAATTTTAACATACTGGTGTTTAGCAGGTATAATGTTTACCATGTTCAGTTTAGCATGTTAGCATGCTAACATTTGTTAATAAGCACTAAACACAAAGTACAGCTGAGGCTGATTGAAATGTTAGCATTGCAGTTATTTGATCATAAACTGAAATACAAACTGAAGGTTTGACCTGATGATGGTGCTAGAGGAAAAGTTTGAATCACCAAAGTAATCCATTCTATAGTTGTTGAGATATTTTAGTCTGGACCAAATTGATGAACTGACCGACAGACCGGCATTGCCATCCTTGTAGCCATGCCACTGGCATAAATGGCTAAAATGTTTGGCTAAAAGTGGACAGATTCAGCTGGGTTGAGATATTCTGCTTAGTACGCCAGAAGCTTAACTGTATCAACGGATCATTTCCACAACTGAGAGCACTGTATCATCACTACTCATAGCGGCTACCCTACTGATACAATAATACAATAATACAATTTCAATCATGATCAGAAATGTATACATTTCTATGACGAGAGTGTCTGTTCAGCACCAAGTCTTACCCAGATGAGCAGGAAGGGGTCCGTCTCTGCCAGCAGCGAGGCCAGGTAGTGCTGGATGCTCAGTGTCTGGCTCATTTCGTCTCTCACCTTGGAGCAGTCTTCATGCATACGCTCTATGACCTGCTGTCTCTCTCTCTTGGTTATCTCCCTCAGAGCGACCACCAGCTTCTTCACCTGGACCTGCAGGTCTGAGCCCAGCCGCTCCACCTGGGCGTCATCCTGCTTCAGAGAGTCCTGCAACCAGTTATGACAGATTGGCGGTTGGTGCGAGTTCAGTGATTGAGACATAATCAAACCATGTGATCCATTTGGAAAAAAATGATCAGTAGAACAAGGCCAGACTGAGGGTTATAAATGGAAAGGATTTACATTTGTGATCCCTTGTGGGTCATAACTTGGGCACTATAGGGTGTACAGAACATCTTCTACTGAGAGAGTTGTATTATGTTGCATTTCCCCTGCAATTTAAATATTTTTACTCACCGCCATGGTGGCATCAATATTCTTATGCTCTTTGAGGATTCGCTCTCCATCTTTCAGCTTCTCCTCTGCTTTTCTGAACAGGGTCTGGAGAATGACCTGTGGAGTCACACATACTGTATATGAGCAACTGCACACTCGCGCACAAATAAACATAAAAACACACATAATGTCTAGTATTCCTGCTGACCTTCAGATCCTCTTCCACCTGTTTCAGCGCCTTCACTCTGTGCTGAGCATGGCCTCCCTCCAGCAGACAGTCACCACACACGTACACCCTCTCATCGGCACAGTAGTAGCGCAATATCTCTGTGTGTGTCGGGCACCTTCGCATCGAGAGGTCCCCAAGCGGATCCACCAACAGGTGGGTGCTAAACGCCGGTCTCTCCAGATGGGGTTGGAGGTGTTCGGCACACAGCGACACTTCACACCTCAGGCAGGTCTTGACAGCCAACGGCGGCTGTCCTTTCTCTGCCTCGGGAGGGCAGCAGTCGCACAGCACTTCCCCGTGCTCCTCCTGACACTGGGGGCAGGTAAAGCGACTTTTGCCCTCGTTCTGGCCGGCCCAGGCCTCGTGGATGCAGGCGGGGCAGAAGCTGTGACCGCAGGGCAGGGGGTGGGCCTGGCTGAAGAAATCTCGGCACACAGAGCAGGTCAGCTCTTCCTCCAGGGACGCCATAGTGAACGGATGAAGGGTCCCTGATGTGCGAGTGTGAGTCACACAAGACTACTAACTAAACAGTGGATTCATACACAAGAGAGAAATCAAAAACACATTGCTTAAATGACATACTCATACAAAACCTCCTAACAAAATCCACAGATGATTTGGATTGTATTCAGTGATTGTACCAGACATGCCTGTGCAGCACCAAATGAAAGACAACATTTGCACAAGTTACGTGCTGCTGTTACATGCAAGAAGTGATAATGCCGTGATGTGCAATAAGACACAGCTAGTAGCAGGGGAAGTTCTCTCCAACTGTGCGCTCAGAGCAGTAATCCTGTCTACTGGGCTTTTGCCTACTGCGCTCTATGAATAGAATACTTAACAATGTAACCACTATTACTGGGAAAATGGACAGAGGGAGGACAAAAATACCAGAAACACCTCATAACCTAATGTAAGGCCATACACCAACACTACAAACAATGGCCGAACCAATTACCTAAAGTTGAATCAAGGTCTCTTTAACACATACTGAACTAAACTAGTGTTTACTGAGACAATTTGATTAATATAACTTAACCATATAACTTACTGAATAAATAATAATTTACAATAGATGATAAATCCGTAAAGAAAAATATGACTTGCTGGTTATCACTGTAAGGGTAAAGGGTTGTAACACTGACCCTAGATGAGCATTAACTCGGCTCTGACACAAGCACAGGGGTTCAGGAGATCATCCTTGACAGCTTGTTGGCCTGATTTACTCTCCATGTGCTCCGCTTTTACATGTCCAACCGCCGACTCATATATGTTATTCTCAATTGAATTGAATGAGAATTTTAAATAAATGTATACAGCAAAAGTGGGGTTTCTTACCTTTTGGTGTCCTGGCGTGTGCAGACACCAGCCATCGGTGAGCATGTGTTATACGTGCGGTTAGTATGTTGACTGTGGAGGTTAATCCCGACAGATTCACCCCCCCACCCCCACTGTCTGCTTCAACCATGGCACCGGACTCAGAGAGGTCACATGACCCTGAGATGGGAGGGGGGCATGGGGAAACTTATTAGGTAACTTTGAAGTAAATGGTTTCCATTAAGGTCACAGCACAATAATTAACCCTTGCTTTCAGAAGACTTGTCACATGGTTTGCTGACTTTAGTTTTTGGGCATGTATGTGTATAACTGCAGCTGCACACATGAGCACTGGTTTACTTAAAAAAATTATTTATAAATGGGTAAACAGCAAAAAACTTCACTGTGAAAAACTGCAGAGCTGAAAAGCATCAAGGTCAATACTCTACAGATGTCCAAAAATAGCAAGATGACTGAGATACATGAAAATGAAAAACCCTGTCTATTACACAAATACCACAGGCATTGTGGTGGACTGGGTGATATTCCTCGTAGGACTACCTGAAGTCTGCCTGGCCTCCTACGCTCTCTCTCTGTCAAGACGGACAGAGTAGCTCTGATCTTTGCCATAAACCTCTCATTCAGATCGGGATCATAGTTGTCTTCATCATGAGTAGGTTTTTTGTTGCCACCTTCTACCCCTTCGTCAGGCCCTGTAGCATCGCACGACTGTTTGTCCACTTGGGCCTGACCTCCAATTTGGGTTTCATGCTGCTGATTTCTGCAGAGAGGTATTTAATGGTGGCCTGTCCAGTGTGGTACTGCACAAAGAACAGTGTGAGGTTATCCATCCTATCCATCTCAATTTGCATGTGGACCCTTTCACTGACCTACTCCACCTTGGATTACCTCTTCTTGATCCACACCAGACTCTCCTTGTTGCTATTCTCCGTCATCTGCCTCCTCCCTGCCCCATTTCTTCTGGGTCTCTTCACAGCCACGTGGAAAGTCCTCCACAAGAGCACGGCCATGAGACATGAAACAAAGAACAGGAGGAGAGCTTTAGGGGTTCTGAGTCTGGTGTTGGGGACGTACACAGTTTTGTTCTTCCCCTTCAGTTTCAGGAACCTCTACTACTCTCTCAAAGGTGACCTCCTCAGACACAGAGGACTCTGTCAGGGATTTGTCTGGTGTTTTGACCAGTGCTCTGGTCTATCTTAGCCCTTTGATAGACATTTTAGTCTACATTCATTAGGAGGGATATAAAGGACACAGTGGAAGCATTTCCCTGCTGCAAAACACCTCTGATGAAGCTCAAAGAGTTTCAGGACAGGCTAACAGACACTTCCCAGACCGAGACAGCTTTATAATGAATTATAATATTAGTTTAAAAAGGGAACGGCATCTAAGAGGGAGTTTTTCATCACACCCCTTGTATTGTGGCTTGGACTGAATCAGCTGTGTCTTGCAGGTTACGCCTAACTGCTTTGAATTTCACAAACCAGAGGTGTCAATTCTTAGATCAGGGCCTATCTCAAAAAGTAGGAAAAATGAAGTCAGCTGGATAATGTCTTGAAGAAAACCCAAACCACTGTAATAATGCTGCACAGGTTTCTTAGGGGCACCAAACCCTTCAGCATCGGCCCCAGTGTAAAAGAGCACACTAACACGTGAATAGAATAATGACTATTATACACAGGTAAAACCAAGCAAAGTAAAAGTACATTTAATTAAAGCTGCACCTAGCAATATTTTATATGAATAATGGATCAGCTGCCTATGGGTAATGTGAAAGTTGTTGCTTATAGTGACAAACCAACAAACAATTAGCCCCCTGCCTCTGTAGTTCCCCTCAGCTCTACAGAACATTTAGCATCTTTCAGCTCATTGTTTTGGTTTCACTGCCTGCAACTTTACTGTTTTGGTTCCCTCTCACCACTCTCACTACAGTTGTTTCTAGACGCAGCAGGCCGCTGTTTTTAGCAAAAAGCTGTACGCTAGTTCATACCCAGCACCAAACAGCAGGGAGACAAAGTTAGCAACTAGCTGGTGAGCGTATAGGATCATTTGGCAGCTAAAGAGCCACATATTTTTCCATATTTGGTGAAAGCTAAAAGGAAACATTGGATTAATATTTGTCAGGTGGCCTTAAACAAATCACCAAATGCATGCAAATGTTACTCCATGTCTGCTGGATGTGTAAATAGGCAACTGTTTGTTAGTAACTTCTCCATAAAAACAAGTTTAAAACCTGAAACCTGGATTGTGAACTTCAGAAAGAATAGTTTCAGGTTATATTTGGTGCATTTAAACTAACATCCTGCTTTGTGAGACAGACCCCTGACGCGCGCACACACACACACACACACACACACACACACACACACACACACACACACACACACACACACACACACACTGTCTGACCAACTGAACATACCTCCCAGCATAAGCTGAAGAAACTGTCTTTATAGAGGAACATTATTTGTGAATTAGAATATGAATGTCTTTGCTTATTAGCTGGGTTTTTTTCTGTAATACATTGATTGATTTACAAAATATATACTATGGACATTATCTGCACTATTATCTGTTGATTATTAAAATGATCTGGTAGAACTTAACATCTAAATATAAGGTACTGGTGCTAATTGCAACATGCCTCTAATTTCTGTCTTTGAGAGACATCTAGTGGCTTTACTGATGCAGGACATAAACCACAGCACCTGTCAGCTACAGTGTGCCAGTAGACATGGTTGTGAGTTGATAAGACAACACGTCCAATCAATATAATGGTAATAAAGAAAATAGTGTCAAGTTGGAAAATTGCCCAAGCAAGCACAAACCAGACTGCCTGTCCTGCCACAGCACCTTCATTAGCTGACAAAGTCAATAGTGTGCTGCTCCTGTTATGCTACGAGCTAATGACCTTCTACCCGACACGTAACACTCTAAAACAGACACATGTGGTGTTTTAGCAGCCTCTTACACAGTTCAGCAGTACTGCAGAGGAGGAGGAGGTTGAATTATCTTGGTTAAATTGTCATCTGTAGACGATAAGATGCCATCACAGACAGTAGCCTTTCAGCAACAGATACAGTGTAGCTGAATGAATGAATGAATGCTCACTGAAAAAATGCCCTATCAAATTTAAGTGAAAACAGTTTAGATATGAGCTTTCTTTTACTTGAAACAAGCAAATGTGGCTGCCAGTGCAGCAAGTGATTTCAAGATTTTTTAAAGTAAGTCAGGATGTCCAGCAACCAGGAGTCTTATAGCAAGATATAATTACTTGAAATTAGATTATTCTTGTTTCTAAACATCCAAACTTATCCCAGGTAACACCTTGCCCTAAGAAGTATTGACCCTACAAACGTCTAGTTGGGAGACATGTGTGCTAACCATTGAGCCACCATGCCAACTGAATACTGGTGCTGTAGCTCTGGCCACGACAGTGTCCATGTGGGTCGACCACTTTGCTCCAGACTGAAATATCTCATCAACTGTTCATTGCCATGCAATGTTTCTCATGTAGACATTCATGATTCTCAGAGGATGATTCTCAGTGACTTTGGTGACCCTCTGACCTTTCCTCTAGCACCACCATCAGATTAAATTTTTATTTGTCCAATAATTTGGTTTATGACCAAATACCTGCAAAAATGACAACATTCCCATCAGTATTTAGTACTAATTAGCACATGTTAGCATGTTAAGCATGCTTACATCAGCATTTAGCTCAAAGCACTGCTTTACCTACAGCCTCACAGGTCCAATAGCATGTAGACTCTTGTTTATTAATAATGGACATATATCAATATCACCTTCAATGACACTTTTGACCAATGATGATGGAGTTACTTCAAAGTCCTTTTCCAAGTGTCTACATCATTTTGTCACATGTGTAATCTGTCTTGCTGTAGATGTACGATATAATTTACATATATCATCAGAGAATGGTGTTAGGCCTAATGATTATTCTGAGACTATGGGTTTGTGTTGTATTGAATGGTACATAAACCATCTGAAGCACTATTGTTATCAATGGAACGTGACAGGTTTAAAAAATGAACTCATGTGAACAAACATTTAAAGCCTGGACTTAGATATTTTATCCCAGATACCACTTAAAAATAAATCATTATGCAAGCCAAAAAAGCTAAAACTTGAAATAAGATGTTTTTGTCTTGAAACTTCAGAGCTTGAAATAAGTGTCAAAGCATACTGGAGGTCCTGTAACATATCTGGCATTGTATCTAGCGAAACGTAACCCCAAATAAGATAAGATTCCTATTTAAGTCAAACAGCGAGCACTAGATCATCCAATACATACTCAAAACAAGTCAGACTAGATTTTAAATCTAAATATAAGATTATCTCACTGACTTAGAACAGTTTTTGCACTGATCCATGTACTTTGAAGAACGATGAAAGATGTTAAGACATTCAAGAGGAAGGCTATAGCTATTCATGGGACTGTAAACACCATGCAGAACTATTATTAGCTTCATTCATATGTATATATTTTCAGTATATTGTCTCCAAATTACCAAATATGAAGGTGAAGTGATCCAAGTACCTGCCTTTATGTGGTGATGGTTGTATTGGGTGACAGTCATGGTGATTTTAAGGTGTGCTTCCTACATTGTCAGTCAAAGGCCCAAAATAGCCCATTGAAGACTGTAATTAGAACCCATTGCATCTACAGGGATACCAAGTGCAGTGTCAATAATCCAACATTTAAAACAAATTTTGTTATCACTGAGACTAAATGTGATTTTTATTAAAATATGAAACATATGAATTATGATTTTTATGATGGGGGACCAATCATGTACACCTGTGCAAATCTTAAATCACCAGCTGACTGATTCAGCCCTGCATTGGAGGTGTGTGTGCGCCCGGGCCTGCACTCTTATGTGAGATGCACACTGAGAGCCAGTGTGGAGGTAACCGTGGTCACTGTTTCCCAGAGGACCGTCTGGCGGCGAGGGCCATTAATTATAAGAGACAGGGAGACAGACAGCTAGCCAGCTAACCAGACAGACAGACAGACAGTACCGCAGAGAGCGCAGACAGGCCTGACAGGAGCAGGCCGCGACAAATACAAAGAGAGGAGGAAGAGCAGCACGTAGCCTACGGCCAAGAAAAATAATCCCCCCCCGTAGCGAGTACAGCTATCTGTACCGCCCCGCTTCTCCTCCTGCCAGTGGACTAAACACTATGAGTAAATACATTCAGGCATAATAACCCTTTGTCATAAGAGAAAGAAACGCGATTTGCGACGGAGATAAATAATTGAAAAAAATGCGGCTGTCCGACTGCGCATCCCTGCGAGTGAATAGGGAAATGCTGCGCCAGTGTCCCGGCTGAGAGACGGAGCCGATCTTACCCAACATAAGCTCCTGAGCTTTTTCCCCCCTTGTCATTACACAATATCGCTGCCAAAAATCATCGTTTCAAACATGGTAAGTTGTTTTTGTGTTATATTTAAAGAGATTGTGTCGGCGACGAGCGGCCTGTGGGGGAAATGCACATCCGGGACTGTATTTTTTGTACAAGTCATAATATTTTATGAATCATAACTTGTTATGATGTGGGAGCGCGCATGGCGTGCAACAGGTCGCCGTACAGTAGCGGGGACGCGCATCTCACCGCCGTATTTTGCGCTTGTTTCCAAACATTGGTGTAAAAACGTCCGACCGTCGTATACGCGAACATATTGGCAAGATGGCACGAAAAACACGAATGCGTTGTTGGCACAATAGAGTTCTGGTTAAAAAAGCAACGATATTCTCTGTTTCGACTGTTTGATAGCCTAACTATTCGACTTATCACTTCTTTCTCTTTGACAAAATATGATCGATTACGCAATGACGCAAATGTTTTTAGCCTAATTATTTTCTTTTTAATCATTTTATATTATTCGGAAATCACTGCTTGGTTTGCATAGAAAAGTGTCCACAGCCCACTTAAGAAATTACAAGTCCGGTGTTAAACTGTTTATTAGGCTATATTAGCCTACAGTAAATGAAGAGGACTTGCACTGTCCAACAAAGGGAGGCCTATTTTAAATAATTCAGACACAAATCATTACCTGATTTCACAACTAGGTCTAGTGAGGACCTAAAACATTCAGATTTTGTATCAAACATCGGATGCATTTTATTATTCTATCCAAGCCTCACAGAGACAGGGGGGGGGGGTGTCACAGGGCCCGGGTGAAAAATTATTTTCCTCCTCACTCTGGCTGTGTCTTTCTTTCATTACCTCTCTCCACGTGGTAAGCAGTCGGGATGGGGGTGAAAAGGGTGCATTGTGCCTCTAGTCAGTGGCCTTATGTGTCGGAGAGGCTCTGAGAGGGTGATGTTCACTCAGCTGTGCTCCCTCAACGCCATTGTTGCAAATTCCACCTCATTTCAGCCGCTCTGTTTACTGAGCTCACACAGTAGCCTGTTGTAGAGGCTGCAGGGGCATCGCGAAATCTCACACACCTTGAATAGATTTGAATAGGTGTGTGCGACAGGGTGGCCTGTGACCCAATATATTTGGTTTAATGTGTGTGTGGGGGGGGGGGACAGTTAATTTAACCGAGCTGGTGTTGGCTTTTACGCCCACCTGTGCGCACAGTTTCTTTCTGTTACACACAGAAAGACACACACGGTGAGGTTTAGATACTAGGCCTATAGACTCATATGAGTAGTCGAAAGCCCAGGCAAGGGCCATTATGTGATGATCGTCAATGTATGAGGGTTTACTAAAGGGAGGCAGTAGACTCTTGGCTCAAAAGAAGGGGTGTTCACTCGCCATTTGAATGCAAAGTAGTGGATGAACAAGTGAGCTGTGTGTGTGTGTGCGTGGAGAGAAGGAGGGCCAACGGTGAGTTTTGAGAAAAGGAAGACTGTCACATGGCACTTTAGTTCTGTTTTTCTTTCTCTGCGCCACAATGCCACCTACGTGGACACGCTTTATTGAGTCTCATCAGCCCGGAGAATCCATTGTCACATTTTTGGAGATGATACTTTAGTTTTTCTTCTTTTTTTTCCTTTAAGTAATTTAGATACCTACTTTTTTCAGTGTGCAGGGAGACAGAATAAAAGTTGTGTGTTGGCCAATGCGCCCCTGCTTCGGTCCCATCCTGCAGAAGCATGTCCCGTCGGAAACAGAAACGACCCCAGCAGCTTATGAGCCTGACCCTCGGTGCCTGTCGGATACTTGAGCATGGTGAGAAATAGACTATATATCAAATGAATAGTGATTATTCAGTAGGATTGGAGTCACATTGGTTGGAAAGTGTAGACTTAAAAAAGTCACTTTTCCTCAACATGCAAAGATTGTGCCAGTTAATAGTTCATAGTTTAGTATATTCTTTTATGGTATATCTACTACTATCAACTATATCATTCTAACTCAGGACTTAAATTGATGCTTTTGCACTGTATTGTAACTTTTGACCTAGGATGACTAGCAGTTTTGGAATTTGAAAAGAAAAGTTATTATGCACTTTAGGGGCTGTTAAGACTTGTTTTTAATTTTGTTGATTAAGGGGTAATCATTTAATCTCAACCCTAATTTATAAATGGTTTCTTACCAGAATTATTAAACAGTTCAATCTGTTTAATTTGCATTTGAAAATTAAACTCTATTTAGGTGCATGTTATACTTGCACACTAAGAAAAAGAAGGGTTGTTGGAATTATTGGCCTACAGAGTCCTTAAATCATTCTCTCTGGTTGCAGCCATTAGCTGCTTTCTTGCCCTGCAAAACCCAAATGTCTTCACTACTCATCACTGCCAGGTTCAAAGACACAGACCACCCAGAATAGGGGGATATACTGTAAATATCCAGAGAAATACTGGTGGAAAAAAAAGTATAGTTAATTTGAAAACGTGAAAAGCAAGATACAGGTTTGGTAGAAGCAAAGAGATGAGCATGAGAAGGTCAAGGAAAAGGAAACTTTGTGAGGCACTGTATAAGGTGTTCTGACTGCAATAGCATTAGACCCCATTGTCCCCTTTCAGCTTTGTTGCTGGGCACTGAAGCATGAACATACCCATGAAGAAGTGTGTATGTGACAGTGTGTTTGTGTGTGTGTGCGCACGCAAGTGTGTGTATTTGTCTGTCCATCCACTCCAGTTACAGGAATAGTGTCATAAAATTGTAGCTTTCAAGCAAACAGCAGTAAGTTCTGTATGTGTTTGTGTGTGCATGAGCAACCCTGTGGTGTGCACTGACAGGTATGCTATGTGTATACGCTTTCACCTCTGTCCCTCTTTGCTTGTCCCTCTGTTAGCTTCTTGATGGTCTGTGAGTCATCATGTCTGTCTGCAGGGTTGTTTGTTTTCTTTGCACGCCACCTCTCTTCCTCTGCCTGGTCCTAAACCGTATCAGGAATGCGACCTCGGAGTGTTTAAGGTCAAGTCTGCCAACCAATCAGGCACCCAGTACAGTGTCCAGTACCCAACCAGGACCTAACCCTTAGCATCCCATTGGGCTACTGGGGGAAGGGCTCTTAAGGAGATGAAAGAGAGACAGATTGAATGGAGAAAGAAAGAAAGAGAGAGAGGCAGGGATGGAAGAGTGTTTTAGTGTATGGATGTGGCTTATTTTTATTGAGAGGGTGAGGTAAAGTCCATTGTCTTGTGTGTGTTGCCCTGGAAACAAGGTAGGCTCCTCTACGGGTGAGCAGTGTATTCTTGCAGATCAGTGGAATCTGTGTGTGTGTGTGTTAGCATGTGTGCCTGCATTCATGACGTGTGTGTGTTTGTGTGTGTGGCGACAGTGGTGGGGAGGTTGTAGTTGATGAGGATAGACAGGACAAAGAGGAAAAGAAAGCAGTGGTGGATGATAAGGTGGTGGAAATTAAACCCAGAGGTTAAAAGTCACCTCTTAGAAAACTGAATTCCAAGTAACCACCTAACAACATCCTTTACTTGTCATTGTTGGTTTTTGTAAGCTGTTTCTAAGTGCCCTGAAATGCGGATTTTTACTTAGTTATCTCATAAAAGATTGTAGACCATTATGTAAACCGTGATTATTTTGTTACAATTAACAATGATAAAATTACATTCAGATTTTCTTCTTTCAATTTCCCTAGATGACAACTTGGCAGTGAAGTCACAATCCTTTCCATTTATCCTGGATTCTCCCTTGTGCTCTCCATCCTCCTCTCTTCAAAGCTCTCAGCTGCCCCCCGCACTCCGTTCATCTCTCAAAGGCTCTCAGACCCCGTCGCTACCCACTGAGGGTCCACTGCTATCCTGCTCACCAAGCCAGCCCTCCCACAAGCCCCTCAAAGACCCACAGCCTTCCCTCTCTCCTGACTTCCCATATTCTTCTCTCTCTTCCCAAACTCAAAATCCACCTGCCCTTCAACTTTTTGATTGCAATCCTACATCTTCTACAAGCTCCCTCATCCACCCTTCCCGAAGTGCACACATGGCCTCTCCCAAGTTGGGGCTGTCAGCCACCACCACCACCTCTTCTTCCTCCTCATCGTCCTCTGCCTCCCTATGTCCTCCACCGCATCCTGGAAGCCCCAGCCGTGTGCCTGAGGGCCCCCCAAGTCCTGTTACTCCCACTCCAAGCCCAGGAGTGTCATCTGCCTCAGCTGCACCCTCTAGGGCTCAACTGAGCATTGCCCTGATCCTGGAGGAGCTGCGGGTGCTGCAGCAAAGGCAGATCCACCAGATGCAGATAACAGAGGAGATCTGTAGACAGGTGCTACGCCTTGGTGGAGCCTCCTATACCATAGACACACCTTCCCAGCATCTCCTCCCACCTCTGCCTCAGCTCTGCCTCGAAGGCAGCAAAAGGGCAGCCAGCCCAACTACACCTCAGCCTTCCACCTCAGTGGCTCCTCTCCTGGCATGTTTCTCCTCCCTGCTCCCTTCTCAGGCAGCCAGCAAAACCACAAAGCCAAGCAGTTCCTTGTCTCAAATCCTGCAGCCCCACAATCCCCAGACTGAAGGAACGGGAGGGACTGCAGGGGCTCATGGTTATCTGAGGGTGAGTTCTCGGTCCTCAGCTCCCTCCACCTCTTCCTCTGCTGCCATCTCCATGGCTTCTTCCACCTATCCGCTAGCCCTGTCTTTAGCTCTGCCCAACCGCTATCTCCATGAGAAATCTCCAAATACTACTTCAGTGAGTGGGCACAGTGGCCGGTCCTTCCTAAACTCATCCCTCCCCACATCAGTATCTATGGTCCCAAACTCCCAACATGCTCTGCAATCTGTCTCTGGAGGAGCAGACTCTTCCTCTGCATCCAGTTCCACCACTACTGGCCGCCTCCAACATGCCTGCCGCTTTTGTGGAAAAATGTTCAGCAGTGACTCTTCCCTACAGATACATCTACGGTCACACACAGGGGAACGACCCTACCAGTGTCCAGTGTGCCTCAGCCGCTTCACCACACGAGGCAACCTCAAGGTGCACTTCCTACGCCATCGTGAGCAAAACCCAGAGCTCTCACTTTCACTCCTGCCACCTTCTCTGTTTGGGGTAGCATTAGGTGCCACTGGGGGATCAGATATAGGACAGACCATGAGCAGTGGTAACAGTACGAGTGGCATGAATATGATACAGAAGAAGCCAAAAAGCAGACCTGAGGATGAAACATGTGGAGATCATTTGGAGGTTGGTGGTACCAGCACTGGCTTTTCTCTGGGGGCCTCTGGAGGATCTACCCCTTCTACCCTACCCCTGGCCCCTAGTGTGGATCTGGCTTTGATTTCCCACTCTCTCCTACAGCTCAATAGGGCTGCAGCTGTAGCCGCTGCAGCCTCCATCACCTCTGGTTCATCCCACTCATCCTCCTCCTCTTCAGCCTCCACCTCTTCTCTGGCTACCTCTCTCCTCTCCAACCCTTCCTTGTCTTCATCTTCCACCATCACAGAGTTATTCAAGGGTGCCAAACAGCAGCACTTTGATGAGAACACTCCCCCTCATGCCCCAATGCTTTCTCCTGCAGCCTACTCCCAGCTAGCCCACCTGCCTAAGCTCCTTTTTCCATCTGTCTCCACTTCTTCCGCTACCCCTGCTGCACACTCATCCCTTTACAACCATCCAGCCTTGGGCTTGCTACGCACCCCGCTGCCCTCTACTCCAGGCTCCCACCAACTTGCTTCTTCCAGCCATTCTCAGCTTTCTTTCCCTTTCTCATCCTTTCCTAAAGTCCCAGGTCCACTCACCACTCCATCCTCCCTGCCTTCCTCTGTGGTTACCTCCACTCCTACATCTGAAACCTCCAAGCTGCAGAGGCTGGTGGAGAAGCTAGAGAAGGCACCTCCCCGCTCCTCTTCTCCATGGACTTCTACTACTTCCTCCTCCATGCTGGAGATGTTGTCTAGCAGTACCACTACCTCTTCAGCAAGTCCAGCCAGTAATCGTTTCACAAATGCCAGCACTTCTACCACATACGTCATGGCGTCCCCACCATCTTCGAATCTGGTCTCCACTTCAGTTTCAAACTTCACCCGTGAGATGGTTGCTGCCCTAGGCATGAGTGCCAATGGAACTAGAGCCATTGGGGGGGGCTTGCTACCATCACTAAGCATCACAGGTCCAGCTGGTAACCTGACAACCAATCAGTGTGGGGTGTGTCTTAGGGTGCTGAGCTGTCCCAGAGCACTGCGTCTGCACCAGGCTACACACCTTGGAGAACGCCCTTTTCCGTGTAAGATATGTGGCAGATCCTTCTCTACCAAAGGCAGCCTGCGGTCACATCTGGCCACCCACCATGCCCGACCACCCAATGCACGTGTCCAGAACTCTTGCCCACTGTGCCAGCGTAAGTTCACTAATGCCCTAGTGCTCCAGCACCACATCCGTATGCACCTTGGTGGACAGTTGCCCACAGATGGCACAGAGGATTCTGCGCATGAGATGCCATCTGAATCTAATGCCAAACCTTTGTCACAATCTCAATCCCAGTCCACTGACCCAAATACTGCCTCTAGTAAAACACCTCCTCTAGCAGGTCACTCTAAGAGCCCAGCCCCAAGCTCACAATTTCAAACATCAGCAGTTGGCACAGTCCCTGTCTCTGGCAGTATGAAATCAGTTGAATTCACAAAAAATCCCAGCAAGTCTGGGTCCTCCAGCCCAGACCTCATTCCCCCCTCTGACCTTAGCCCTGACCCGTTTATGAATCCCACCACACAAACTCTACCACTAGGCAGCGTAGACCCCCCTGTCCTTTGTGTCAGTGCCCCCTTGCCAGCCTCCCAGCAGACAGATCAAGTTTCCCCAGTTGGCAAAGACAACGAAGTTGAACAACAAGCCACTGTCGATGTCCATCTTCCCAAATCCACCTCCTCACCAATTTCCTCCACTGTTACCAAAACCACAGTGTCATCTAATGCTATGGTAGTGGATTGTGGAGAGGATGAAGCTACCTCCTCTGATGCCTTCCTTGGCTCCAGATCAAACCTGGAGGACTTACAAATCACACCTGCACTTGGTGCCCCCTTTGCTTACACCTGTCCCAGTACCTCCTCTAACCCCATCCTGAGTCAAGATGTTCTTAATGCAACACCAACCTTGGAATCAGACTCAGTCTCCTCAAGGCCCCAATCACCAGAACCCATGGATGAAGACAAAGATCAGTCTCCTGCACCAGCAACACCAAAGCAAGACCAAGCAACTGTGCCTGACGAGGACCCCAAAATGACTTCCACTTTGGAGACTGCTGACACTGTTGGTGCTGAAGTAAGGAGTGCATCACAGAGAGCTGCCACTTTTGTAAGGGAGACACGTCAGAGCTTTCATTTTGGTTTGTATGGGAGGGAAGACCGGGTGGAAGGTGTTAACATTAGTGGATTGGCTCCAAGTGAAGCACTGGATGCTTCTGTCCCCATCAGCCTCGCCCCAACCCTCCCATCTCCAATGTCTCGTCCTGAGAAGAAGACCTATTGCTGTGCTGAGTGTGGAAAAGAGTATGCCAGTCGCAGTGGACTGAAGGTGAGGGAAAAATTATTATATAGTACAAAACTATATCTTGTAAGGGACTAATATTTCAATACAATGAGCATCTTCACCTGAAAAAAACTCACACTATGTTGAAATATTAGTCCATGTGCATCATAAAAAGAAAATCTGCATGCTCCAGTCATATGTCAGACTAAACTACCCATGGATTTTACTCTACACTGCATTATATTGGGTATGTTTGATAGTTATACCTAGCCTAACCCTTTATGTTCCCAGGGGCACATGAAGCACCATGGTGTGGTAACCAAAACAACACGTCCACCAGCCCGGAGTAGTCGTTCCTCCGCTGACCAGCTTCCTTCTTCTACATCTATGACTTCCTTGAACATTCCGGCCACCAGGAGCTCAGCAGGCTTCTGGAACCAGTACCAAGCCTTCCTCAACACCAGTAACGAGCCAACTGATGACCCAACCGCTGGCAGCCAAGGAGAGAATGAGTCGGACCTGTCTGCAAAATCACCTGTTCAATCTCAGATGGATCCAAGAGCCCCTGATGAAGCTGGGGAAGAGTCTAGTGAAGGCTCATAACTCGAGTCAGTGTGATTGGCTGGATAATATACTGGTGTTTTCAATCAGCGTTTACCTTTTGGTGAAACTGTATGGGCATTTGCGTAGTACTGCTTCCTTAACACTTTCAAGTAGCCTGTCAGTTTGATAGTCAGAGTAATATGTTTGTATGTAAAAGTTGTGAGTCATCCAGCTAGGTCTTGTGTTAAAAAAGAGATATTGTACAAATAAAGGTAAAAATATTTGAGAAGTAACAAAGTGCATCCAGTTTTTTCTGGATTTGATAAAAAAGTGACACTACCTTTGTCTGGCTGAAATTGTTAATAGTTTGCTGCACATTCTAACAAAAAAGAGTATCCCTGTTGTATCACTGTTGTTTCATATCAGACCTGGGTCAAATAATTATCAGTGTTTTTGTTTTGTTTTTGTTTGCTTACCAGGCGCAGATAGGTAAGGTTTAGCACATTTGAACAAATTTATTATCAACTAATTAGTAAGTCACAGAGAATTACACTAAAAGAATAGTTTAAAATAATTTTATGTCAGTATGTAAACATTTCGGGACTCATCGTTTTGTGCTATGTACCAAATCTGATCCAACTGGCCCATGCTAACCAAAATCTGTTTCATATCTAAAATATTCTTTCCTTCAGTTACAGAGGGAACTGATATAAATGAGGAAATTAGGTAAGCAAAACAAAGTTTAGCTTTTTTTTTTTGTTTACCTAATTACCTTTGCTTACCTTTGTTTTGCAAGAGCAAGCAAGGCCAACAAACTGAATGTGTTTCTGTGGGGAATATTAAGTCTTTTATCCCCTATCCTGTGGTTCAGATAAACTACTCACTCATGTCATTGTGGTTTACTTTTCACTATATTGTCCTGTCAAACCAGAAGCACAGCTGCAGTGTTTGTGAACCCAGTGAGGACATGGTCTTGTGTGTGACCTTTGACCGTCAGCTTTGTGAATATTATGATTGTTGTTTGGTCCAAAAGTAATATCTGTAACACTTTCTCAGTTACTAAAACCCTAAGTTACTATATATATCAGAAGTCTATGTCTGTTTGTTGTTAGCTGTACTTTAAGTATCTCCATATTAAAAACCAATTTGGAAAAACAAAATCTTGCTGCAGTCATGTTTAAGGGGATTTCACACAGTAAAATATGTAACTGGTATAGCTACTGACTTATTTTTTTCCGTAAACAGCATATATCCATTCTTGTAGGCATTTGTGTGTCCAGTTATAATGTCCGTGATCCCTCACAGTCACATGTCACTGATCTCTGCTCTCTGCCAAGACAACCAAAGCTACCCTCTCTTGTGTCACATCAACAAAGAGGACAAGGGGAGTGGGGGAGACCAGCTGTCTTTCCTCAGCCATGGCCAGCACAGCAGCTGAGCTACAGTATTACTCACAGTAAATTTCTCCATGTCTGTATGTATTTGTTTGTCTCTGTATGCATGTGCACACACACTGCTAATAAGCCCACAGCAGCCATCCTATGTTATGTGAAATCTATAGCTGCCATTACCACAAACAAATGAGTGCTACCACTGAGTGCATGCCAATGAGTGCACTTTGACAATTGACAATTGGAAGTAGTGGAATGCAAAGTACAATTACACAAGAACTGTACTCAAGTACACATTTTGAAGTACTTTACTTGAGCATTTTCTTTTCATGCAACTTTAAACTTCTACTCCACTACAATTCAGAACAAACAAATCCACTTTTTACTTCACTTCTTATGTGACAGCTTTAGTTATTAGTTACTTTACAAATTAAGATTTTTCCATACAAAACATATGAAGAGCTTATAAAATATGTTTTGTTACAGATTACACTACAAGTAGAGATCAAACAATTAGTCCATTAATTGTTTAGACAATCAGCAGAAAATGAATTGCTTTTCCTTTTAATTATTTTATTAATTTTAATGCATTTTTAAATAATTTTGAGTTTTGCACTATTGGTTGGACAAAAGAAGCATTGTGAAGGTGTCACTTTGGGCTCTGGGTAATTGTGACGGCATTTATCACTATTTTCAGAATTTTTACAAACCAAACACTCAATCAATTAATTGAGAAAATTATCAGCAGATTAATCCATAATGAAAACAATAATTACTTGCAGTCCTATACAACAAAGTTAAAAATGAGCACCACCTCAACCAACTACAACAGCAAAATGCTGCTTACACATTAATACACAAGTCATAATAATCTAATGATATAATATATAAAAGTATAGATGCCTTTTTTTTCTAAATTGAGTACTTTTACTGCTTTAAGTACATTTTCCTGATAATACATACTTTTTACTCATGTCAAACTTTCATTGCAGGACTTTTACTTGTAATGGAGTATTTTTACAGTGTGGCATTAGTAGCCTACTTAAGTAAAGGATCTGAATACAGCCTGCAGTTAAGATCTGGAAACCAAACTACCACTGTCTTTACAAAGGTGGAGAACAGAAAGACATACATCTTAAAGAAAGCAGAAAGCAGCACGCAAGACAAAATAATCCAAGGTCAGTGTAAGGCATGGATGTACAATAGGAAGTTATATACCTCATCTGACATGTCACTGTTTAAATGTATGTGCAACATGTGCATTAGAGGGCGCAATTCCACTTTTTAAACACAGTTTAATGCTGCATATTGTATACAGTATGTTTGGGCCTATTTGTTCAGCACCCATTAAGAATCAGTGTGAGACAGGAGTATTAATCTGTTAAGTGTAAAATACATTACAGTAAGGACAGACAGTAATAAGCTGATAATTAGTCCCCCATGTTTAAAACCTAAACAATATAACACTATAAAAAATAATAGCTTATAAACAATATTTGGTTGTTGCCTTGGGCTTGAAAAGAAGGGTACGGGTAACAACAGTTTTTAAGATGGCAGAAATGTCTTAACAAATGGCTGAATTGGACAAGGTGAAGCCATATTTCTATCATATTGATAAATCACACTAACGCATCTTCAAAATATTGCTGTAAAAAACTTCAAATGTGAGTTGAGTGTTCCAAATCGTTTTTAGCTGCGTAATTTGTTGACAAATTGATCATTCAGGCCAGTGTTTGTGATCTCTTCCCTGCAAATAATAACAGCTTCATGCATTTCAGGGAGCATTAAAGGCATTTAATCACAGCCCAAGGGTAAGAGCAAACCGTGCCAAGTCTAATGCGAAGGTCACAAAGTTGTTTCCAGCTCTGCATGTCAGAGGGGCGGGCTGATTTAGGAGGGGGAGGTTTACAATCCTCTACTTTCCAGCTAAAGGTCTCCTGGGAGTATCAAACTACCACGTCTGCAGCGGGGAGAGAAGAGAATAGGAGAGGGGATCAAAATAAGCCGTGTGGAAGAGAGGACAGCGAGGGGTTAAGACTGCTTCATGAAAACAAAGTCGGCTGCAACATCTGGAGCAAAGCGCAAACTGCATTTGGACATAAAATACGCACAGCCTGCAGCTCCAGAGCGGCCTTCAGACTTCCTGCTTCCAGTAACGTCCGATAATTTGTTTAAAATTCACCAAAAAGCGAGAAGAATGTACAGACTGGACAAATACCTCTTTAAGTAACTCACGCAGTAAGGTGCAGAGACGAGCAGCTGCATATCTTCTGGAAACTCTTTTTGTGCTTTGCGCCAAGACGATCTCGATTGCGCCCGGAAATTCGTTTATGGGATACGTTAATTCACAGATAATGTTTTGACAACTAGCAAAGTGAAGCTTGCGCGAACTGTTACAAGAAGATCTGTCCATTTTTTGTCTTTTTTTTTTTTTGGAGAGTCAAGTGATGGCACCAGAGCTCAAATCGCTTGTCCGACTGCTGCTGCTGGCGGTGGTGTGGGAGCTGAGCTCTCAGGGAGAGACGGAGCGACAAATCAATCCAGAGGTGAGGAATAAATCCAGATAAAGCCAGATAAATTAATCCAGAATCTAGCAATGTCAGATAACTACATCTTTAATAAAGGAATAAAGTCAGAAAATAAATGCAGATTAGAGAAATAAAGCCAGAAAAATAAATGTTGAATAGAATAATAAGCCAGATAAATATATCCAAAATAGATCATTAAAACCTGATAAATAAATCCAGAGTTGGGGATCCTCATATGTAAGAGTGAGGGATCTTTCCTGCTACTCATTTCAATAACTGATTTTCTGATTTGACAAAAAAAATCTGATTGTTAAAACTTTACATCCTGAAGGGATGGGTAGTAATTTCAACAGCTGAGTGTTGTTGGCGCAGGGGTACGGGAATAGCTTTGACCCTGGGTTAGAGGAAGCAGCCCATAATGATGATAGCGCTCGTGAAAACACTGAGAAACGCTGAGAGGGCAAAAGCAGGAGAGCAAGAGAAAAAGCAAATGAGGAGAAATGCATGAGCTTGTATTGTGGTCGGGGCAGAGACAGAGGCAATTTTTGTGGGAATGGAGGGGGGAATTGATAGCTGTGGGTGCAGTTATATTGAGCGGGATGGGGTGGTGTAATTGTTGACATCTGTCCTGAGTTATGGCTCAGCGGACTGGGGGGAGGTGGGTTCTACAATCTGAGAGGTTCTGCAGCATCTCAGCCATGGTCAGTTGTGGAAAAACACCACAGTTTGAACTCTAGTTCTGTATATTAAAGACTTCCAATAACCCACTGAGCTGAGGTAGCAGGTTTAAGTAGTGTTGTAGATCAGGGAAGAGATTTTCCTGTTCTGTTCTTGTCTGTGCCCTGTGATTGACTGGCGACCAGTCCAGGGTGTACCCCGCCTCTGCCCAATGTCAGCTGGGATAGGCTCCAGCCCCCTCGCGCGGCCCTCTGAGGATAAGCGGTATAGACGATGGATGGATGGATGGATGGATGTTCTTCTCTGTTCTGTCTGCAGTATCAGCAATCCGCCAACCCCACAGCCAGTGTAGCATTAGGACGTTCTGTGTTAAGGAAGTGACATTGTTATATACCCCTACACACCTGCTTCCTTTAGTACCATGAGTAAATATATTCTGTGTGTGTGTGTGTGTGTGTGTACATGCATGCATGCATAACAGCAGAGAGGCCTAAATGATTTTGGTACAGTGGCGCCAAACGCCTCTCTGATCATTGTATCCTGCCTATGGCCTATGGAATTATAATTCCAGCTGTGCTTGTGGAATAACTCCACTGACCTACATAAGACCATCAACTTAAAGGCACAATCGGTGATTTAAATGTAAACCGAAGCGCTGGCCCACCACCACAATTCACCACCCAGGGTTGGAACTTGCTACCACTTTTAAATTTTATTGTTGTATTGTAGACAGTAATTCAATCTAAAATATTCATATTTTCTGATGCTGTTAAAGGGTTGTTTCCATGAGTAATATTTACAAACGCAAGGGTAATGTAGGCCTATATTTTGCAATTAAGAACAATTAAAAAATAAAATATACTTATACTAGTGTATATATATATACTTTTTTCTCCAGAAATTAAAATCGTCAATGACATATGTTAGTGATATTTCAATGATTTGACACATACTGTATGTAGCTAGTGGCTAAAACAGAAGCTATACTAGAGATGCCAATTTTAAGGACATTTTTCCTCAGTCGATTATTAGATGTGTTAACAATCAGTTGGGTTAATTGTAAAAAAAAAATTTAAAAAATGAAAATGAAACAACATAATGCTTTCACTTACATTTGCCCCCTTTTGATACTATTTGAGAAATGGTGAGACAAGCTCAACACATTTATTGTGGCAAGTAATGCTGAACATGGTAGGCAGATCATGTAAAAGTCTGAGAATAAAGAAGGTAGTCACACAGTTAGGTTATTTGCATGTAATTGATTTGGGTGGAAGACAGCAAGAGTGTAATAGCTTTCAGCCATTAATGTAGAAATTGAAACATGGAGACGAGCTGAAAGTTAATTGTAACTTTGGAAATAGGTTTAAGTCATTTAAGGGGTCCTTTCATTTTTGAGTTGATCAACATATCCCAATGAACAGAGCGCATTGTCTTCAATAGGTTAACTACAATATAAGTGAAATGAAGTGAATTTGCACCAAAGTGCAGGGACAGGCTTGACCTGAAGTGCCCTGCAAAGTGTGTTGGCTCAATAAGTTTATATTAATTTAGTGATTCACCTCCTCTGTGTTTATGAATGTTTTTATAAAACCACTGCTTTCTGTGTCTTCATTTGCTTCATTTAAATAGGGGATGTTTGTGATCTCATACGTTGCCTACACAAACCCACAAATCACCAGTATCAGTGCACACTTCCACTATTGAGTAGGATGTTTGTGTTTAAATTAACAACAGTCTAATTAAGTGAGTGGTTGTGTGTTGGTGAGATAAACAGTCGGGGGTTGTAAGGACACATAAGTCATGTCCTGTGATCTGTGGCAGAGACAGTCAGGTTGCTTTCCTGAGATCTGGAGCGAGGGGCTTATTTCCCCAATACATAAGAGTGGAGATAAATTTGACCCTAACAACTACCGAGGCGTTTGTGTGAGAAGTAATC
>LKNJ01004422.1:0-32280 GCA_002120245.1 Maccullochella peelii
CATACATATACATTACACACACACACACAGAGAGAGAGAACTATCTGAACTCTGCGTCGATCACATGACCATCAAGCACTTCGAGCTTCTGTTGACCAGTAAACTGCGACACACAGATAGATTTACCTGGAGGTGATCGGCTGCATCAGCACTGTGTGAACTCGTCTGGCAACGGCTTGAAAGCAACGGACGTTCATTTCCACACTCAAGCTTTAAAGAGCCACAAGAACCTTCTGACCTCCAGTGATTTAACTTCTCGCCTCGCTGCAGTGATGTAGAAGTGTACTCCAGGGTGTGTCAGTACGGTGTGACATCACTGCTGGGTGTGGTTACAGGTGCAACGGAGCAGAGGAGACAGTCAAACGCTGCTTTTCAGCCTGATATTGACCAACGCACACAAAGCATTTTCCTACAGTGAGACTCACTCACAACGCCAGCAAACTCTGACATGAGGATTTACATGTAAATCACAAATAAGTCACAACACGTAACACTTACTTATCCGAGAGCGACAAAAAAGTGATTCCGTGCAACGTTTTGGTGTTCAAACTCAAATCAGAGCTGGAATGATCGGTCGATTAATCAAAATTAGCTGGTTCCAGGAAAGATTTCCTGCTTTTTTTGTGTCTTATATGATAGTAAATTTAATCTCTTTGGGTTTTAAGCTGTTTTCAAGCCAAACAAGCAATTTGGACACGTCATATTGGGCTCAGGGGTTAGGGTTTTCCACATTTTTTTTTGTCATTTTATAGACCAACTAATCAATTAAACCAGTAAGCACTTGGCAGATTAATCGATGTGGGAAATAAAAAGTTGCCGCCGTAACTCAAGACATACAGCAAAAGATTATATGAGTCACATGTGAAGCCTCAGTGTGGTTCTGGTTGGTGTTTTTGCTGCTGCACCTGCAGATCATGAGACAGACTGATAACAGAGCTGCTGTCTCTCTCCTCAACACTGGGCCGTATTGTAATGACGCCGCTGGAGGCTAATAGATCCAGCTGGTCCCAAAATCATCCCGACTTACCCCCCCGGGGAATAACCAGAGGAATGGAAACAGGACAGTCATGGACAGAAAGAGAAAATAAACATCATCCATTATATTGTTCGTGTTGACTCAAAAAACTATTTATTTATTTTCTGATATCTTAAAAATCCACGAAAATCCAGTGGACAGACTTCCTAAACGAGTCAGTGATGCGAAAGAGTGAAAATATTTATCACTAAGTATGTTTACTAATGCAGCCACTCGACAGCACGAGGAACAAACAAGGGATCGACATCTGTCTCTATCTGACATTTAAATATTAATATATAAATTTTGAATCAAATGACTGACTGGGGAGAAAACAGTTTTAAAACTCTCAATGTGTTCAGCTTTTGCTCAACAGTATTTTTGATTGAATTTTCTAATTGAATCGTTTTGGAGTTCAGTTTCATTTTCGTCCGTTTAGTGATCAATACCCAGTCGTTATCAGAGACGTTTGAGTTAAGGGTGCTCCGATTGATCGTCCACCGATCTTTATCGGCCGATATTCGTTCCAAATAGTTTGATCAGTGGTCTCTATGAAGGCCGATCAGATGACACATAACATGCGCCGCTAAAATGGCTTCACCTGTCTGGCAGTTCTACAGGTGTCTGAAAAAGACAATAAATTATTAATTTGCAAGGTGTGTTCCAAGGAAATCCCTCGTGTGACGAACGCAACCAAAACGTTTCAACATCACGAACCTCATCAGACATTTGAAGGTGAGTTACGTCAAGGAATACCACGTGTTTTCAAAGCTAGCCAACTTGGCACTAAGCGAAGCCGGTGTGGAGCCAAATCCGGGCCAATAGATTTGATCATTTGAAAATGATGATGAGTGAGTTTCAAATGGTATTTTTTCAGCATGAGGCAGGGATGAACATAAGCTTTTGTTTGTGCAAACAGAAACGAAAGTAGAAAAAAGATCCGTCCCCTGAATACATACAGTATTTTGATATGAACTGCTGGTTATATGCTGCTGAGGGTATAGCTCGGGTTAGTCCATCACTGGGGAATAAACGCAGTCAATGGAAAAGCCTCACAGCTAAAGTAAAGTCTGTGAGTGTAAAGAGACAAAATTAACCACATTAAAAATACATTTGACACTATTCGACCCAGAACTGAAGCCTCCGTTTCCTCTCCAGCAGCAGGAAGGCTTCAGCTGCTGGCTGCATGCTGAAATATTAATGCAACCTCTATATAACTGCTGATCCACTCCCTCAAAGATTAATTGCAAAAATTACAAAAAGAGAATAGAAGTTAACTGGGGAGGTAACCGCTTCAAACAAAAGGAGTCATCTGTATTTCAGACATACTGAATGAAAATATCCATCATTCGAGGAAAAGGAGTTAGCTCGGAATCGGGACGTCTACAGGGAGGATTTGGTGGCCACAGGGCCATGGTTAATGTCGAACCCTGCTATAAGCCCTTTGGAGTTTCTTACCTCTCCTGCACAATCCCTGCTATGTTTGTTTTTATCACCTCCTTTGTGCACAAACTAAACAGGTAGCAGAAATGTATTAACCCATGAAGTAGCCTTGAAATTGAGCTGAAATTCACTAACACTGGAGATAAGCGGTGGACAGAGAGGGGGAAGAGGCTTGTTTGATTCTTCCTTTTGGTATGTGAAATTACAGAGCAGCAGACTTGCATAATAAAGAGCTGTTTGGTGTTAACTACAAGGAGGAAGTCCTGCAGATTGACTGTAGAGTCTCCGGGCAAGACAGACGGAGGAGGAAAGTCTTAACCCTAAAAATAAACAGTTAACTTTGTGGGCAGCAGCTTGTTCTGGAGTCCCCACAATGTGACTGAACTGATTATTGTCCCCACAACATCATTAATACAGGTACACAAACACACCACATATTCCTACATAGCGGTCCATCATTTTCAGTGATTAATTAGCAGCTGGTTCCATTATTGATGCTGTGTTTGTATGCAGCTGAGAAGCCTCGCTGAATAATAGATTGAACCCCGACTCTGCTGCTTCTTGGGGTGGGGGTGGGGGGCATGGGAAGCAAGGATGGTAGGGAACAAATTTGCAAACTGGCAGTTGAAGTTAGGCCATATTATGCATGTTCTTGTTGTGCGGATTTCTGACGAGTCTTTCACAAAACAGAGCGGCAACTTTAGTGGTTGCTGTCCGATCGATTGGCGCTGAAAAGCAACGTCAATTCATAAATCATATTTGAGAACTAGACCACCTGTTCTCCCCACATGTTTGAGTCCTTCATCTGACGCCATCGGACTCTTTTTCAAACAGTGTCTTCAGCCTGTCTTTACAGCATATTGTTTAATTGAAGGAGAGCAGCCTATAGGTATGTACTTGTGAAGAGTGTTAGCTTAAAAGGTTTTGTCATGGCAATTTTGCAATTCCACTCTGACAAAGAGGAACGAGACAAACATCTCTTACCAGTGTTGTCCGACTTCAGAGCATGGTACAGAAGACAAAGGTTAGTTTTGTAATGTGCACCTGGATGGGAAGATAATCACTCCCTTTACACCTAGGCTCGGCCGTCCCTAGTGGTCAAGGTTGCTTCTTCCAGTAAACATCCTTATCTGGTTTGCTTCCCATCCGTGGTGCCATTCCTCCTACATTTCATCAGCCTTGGTTCTCATTCCAAGCTCTCAAGATAAAGGGCTCATAAACCAGGAGGCCAAGACCTTCTCAACCCTCTGAGAAGCCTCTTAAGAGCGCCTGTATGTGGTCTCACTTCAAGTCTTAACACCTGACCAGTTGAGAGTGATACTCTCTCGCTGTAGTGAGCACTGTTAAGGTTACACACAAACATAATGGAAATAATGTGCAGTGAAGGTATTCAAACATCATTATATGTGTAGTATGAGTAATTTCCCTTACTGGTTCAAGGTCCTAAAGTCCTTGAGCAATGTTACATCCTCATGTAAACTCTCTGCTCAAGTCAGAAAAGCGAAAACAAACAGTGGGGCGGTTAATGCGGTTTCGCCGCAGAAAAGAGCAGCACGGAGTGAACTTGGCCGGTGCCGAGTGTTATTACAGCGTTTATTCAAATCAGTTCAAAGTGAAAACAGCTTTGTTAACGTGACAGCTGTGGTCTGCTTCTGCCAAAGCCGGACAACAATCTAATTTGTCGAGCTTGGCAGAAGGAATGCGAGTTTAACGGTGATGAAAAGACTCTCGTTATTAACTGTGGAGAAACCCTTAAAGGGCAGTTGTCCTGGCTGTTTCTGGCTCCACGGTTGTTCATTTGCAGTGTTTGTATCTTGGCAGTGTGTTTATCAGACGTCCACATGTAGCTGCGCGGAGGCCAGACTGAGTTTGTGTTTGTTAATGTCCATGCTGCAGTGTGGCGCACTGATAACTATTGTCAAAGGACAGGTTTGGATTGTTTCAAGTCCGTCTTAATTTACTCACAGGTTATATGTATGTTGGAAGGGTTTTTGGTTGCTGTAAATCATTCTTCCTGTGCATGCTGGCAATCAGTGGTAGAAAGCAACAGAACTCAAGTACTGTACTTGCGGCGAAGAAGTTGAACCGTTCATGGACGACGAAACTTTAAGTGAGGCATCGGCAACTTCATTGATATCTTCAGTTAATTGATTAGCTAGTTGGATAAGTTGTTGTTGCAGATAAATGGGATTTTTTTCACTGTCCTGGTTCAGACTTTGACAGGCTGGAGGTCGTAAGGACGGGTTTTATTTTGTGTGGCGTGTTAAATGTTCTGAATAAATAACAATGTTGAAATTGAGAAGTTTGGACTTATTTTATTACAACTGAAATTACATTTTTGTTATTAGAGAGATAGTAAAAAAACGTTATACTTTTACTCCGCAACATTTCAGAGGGAAATATTTTACATTTTAAACCTGTCCTTAAACGTTAACGTTCTCCCTCAGATCCTCTAATGATTCATTATCATCAGTCCGCGATTTTCATTACATTCCAAGAGTTAATTTGTGACGGTGTTTTGTAATTTACTTTAATGCTGTATCCATTAATTCCCAAATAGCTTGTGAACACTAAAGCGTGTCCACTGAACCTCATGCCCATTTAGGTAGGAATTTAAATTCAGTACAGCCTTGTACTTGGGCAAGAAGTGAGTAACGTTACGGTCCGACCTCCCCAGGGCGGCCTGCATTAGAGGGCGACACTGGAGTGTAATACAATATACAAATTAACACTGACCGAGCCCATTTTTCCTGCATAGTGAGTACTTTTATACTTTCAGCACATCTTTCTGATAATACTTGAATACTTTTACTTAAGTAAAATTTTTAATGAAGGTCTGAATACTTCCACCACTGGCACTTCTTCCAAGTTTTGATTTCAACTGAATTTTGTTTACTGCACCTCCTCCCTGTGGCTTGAACACATGAAACATTATCTCCTTTTACTGCTGTCATTTAATTAACACAATGAACACCTTGTTCAACATGTAGAAGAGTGTTTATCCTCACATTGCATCTCTAAATTGTCTTCAAATTGAACAATTCAGTTTTATTTATAAAGTGCCAAATCATTATAGGAGTTATCTCAGGGCACTTCTCATAGAGAGCAGGTCTCGATGTTACAAGCACAGCAACATTACTGGGATTATATATCATACCCTCAGCCAAAAACCTCATATTTGCACTTTGTTTTTGTTTCACTCACACACTCTCCCATGAGCTGATACAATTCTACGAACTGTTGAACTTTCATAACAAGGCAGATAAGATGAAAAATGCATTGCCATCAAGCTAAAGCCACGAGTTGTTTGCTTGTTCCTGGAAAGCAGACGTGTTGGCAATATGAGTTTAAGGCGTGTGACTGGAAAGCTGACACCGTCTCTCCTTCGTCATCATGTGCACTCAAGCAGAGACACTTTGATTTGGTCAACAGACTCGATTCAACCTGCAAATCACAGACCAAGCAGATGTTTGGAATGTTTTTAAGACACATTAATATTGAAGTTTCTACATTCATCCTTTAAATTTCCTAAAATGGCTTGTTAGCTTTGTTTAACACGCCTCATTTAAACTGATTGCCAGAACCAGCTGCTGCTACAGTGGGAAGTCTGAATGTTAAGAATGCTAACAGGGCACTTCAGGGAAACTCAGGGAGAAATGAAGAAACTGCTTTAAAATAACACTTCTGCTTTATTACTGCATGATTCAAACTCCACTTGCTCTTCTGTCTGTCTTTCTCCTGTTTGGTAACTCTCAAGATTCAACACACACCTGAAGCTTGTTAAATAAATCTCATTCTCATATAAAAGAGATGACAGCAACAGGCTTCTTAGCAAAATCCCAAAATATCTACGAGTGACTATGGACCCTTTTAGTGTCAACGTCATGACTACGTCACGGCGTTAGCTGGAGGCAAACACGAATCACCTCAGAGCAGTACACTACATAACCTACCGAAAATGTCATCTTGCTGTGTTGTTGGTGCCAAAATCGAAGGAGTAATGGCTCCAAATTAAAACTTTATCACATACACCATACATATGTGTGTGTCAGGTGACCGTGCAGATTCAGAGAAACTTGTATTTTCTTCAGCCATTGTAAAAAAAAACAAACAAGCCAACAAAACTTTCTAGCTAGCGTTAGCTAACACGTTCAGGGAATTATTCTGCCTCCACCTAAGCTCCGCCCCCCAAAAAACCCCGCCATAATGTTTACTTACAGAAAAGAGGTTTATAGAGATGACATGTATGAGTTTAGCAGTGATATTTGTGCGTAATTTTGTAGTTCTATCTGTGTGAGGGCCAATTTGTGTTGTGAAAGTAACATAACTAAAGTTAATTTCATTAAAGCTAAATGAAAAATATTCATTTTGATGAACTGACATTTAAGTTTTTCAGTTTGTTATTCCACATAATTAAATAAAGGACAAAAATACAGCTAAACGCCTACTAAAGGCAGCAGATCTCAGTACCTGCCATCTCGTGTGATTTGGTGGTTAAGCTGCCTTTAAAATCACACACATTAATGTATTTTAATACTCCGACAGATAGAAACTTAGCCAGACACAGAAACACTTGATTCCTATAAGCTATGGACTGTAAATAATAATAAAAAGTTAATTTTCTTAAACAAACTAGTTAAAATGGATCAGAAATGGAAGATACTGCAGATTCCCTGAGCATTCAGGTACTGTGTGGGTTCTATTGCAATGATTTTTTGGGGTAAAATAATCATCTTAGACATAAAATTTAACCTTTCCATCTCTTTTAGAGTTTGCCGTCCAGCCTGAAAACTTTAAACCCTTTACTCTTCTGTAGTTACTGCTCTCTGCCTTTGAAATGATCGACCTTAGGTTGCTTTACCGCTGAGAGAGAGAGTGTAAAAGTGAGTGAGCTGGAGAAGAATGACAGGAAGCGAGGATAATGAACACAGAGGGAAGTCGAGGAATTCCAGCTTTCTGTGTCAGAGGTTCCCACCACAGCCCTGCAGAGCTCCAGACCTTGCACTGCTAAAACAATCAATCTTCTTAAAGCTGCAGTAGCAAAACCTTCCGCCTCTCTCTGCTGCCTCGCATCACTCCGCTAAGCCCCGCCCACCAAACCCACACCTTCGACCGGCAACCGCAGGAGTCCGTTACCCTGCGAAACCTCATCCCTCGTAGTGCTCGCGCTGCACGGCATGAGCCTCACCAAGACTGCGGTCCCTCCCGCCACGACTTGTCTTCTCAAAGACACCCCTCTAGCGCTTCGTGGCCACAGAGCAAAGCGCCCCAGGCTTCAGAGGCAGCTGCAACGCCGTCCCTCAAGTTATTCCCCACAGTTTGTCATCACGCCTCTTTGCCACTCGTCCATACACGTGTTTTGTTGTAGGCAAAGGAGGTGTTGGACATTTATCACAAGTTGCAGGATTTTCCGCCACTGAATCAGACTTTCACCGTCTGAAGGGACGTGCACGCGCATCTGCATTTGTTGAACAGCCAATAGGAAAGCGTCCTCTCTCTGAAATGACCTGTGATTGGCCAAAGTCTCCCATCACAGGCTAGATTTTCTAAAGCCTGAAAACAGCCAAGAGGAGGGGCAGAAGTAGAGGTTTTCTCTCAGACCACCTGCATTAATGACAGTTAAGGAATTTTTGCCCAGTGACGCCAAAGAAAAACTGCCTACCTCAACTTTAAGTTATATAATCTGCAGCCACAATGAAGCAGTTACAGTTTCATAGAGAAAATCAACTTATATCAACGTAATATTGTTTCAAACTTATTTGATTTATGATTCATGGATGTAACATTAGTGGCAGATATTCTTTGCAGCGCGGTGTTCTTTGGCCGTGATAATCATCAGTGTTTATATCGTCTCCATTTCTGGTTAACAGGGTCTCACTCTCTCTAAGTCTGCCACACAAAAATGGCAAAAGGTATGGAAAAGAAGTGTGCGTGTGCGCACTCTTGTGCTTGTGTTTTTGTGGGGACCAAGGTGAGTTACAGACCTGAAAGTGGGGACATTTTTTCCGGTCCTCACTTTTTCGAAGACCTTATTGAGCGTTTAGACTTAGTTTAAAAGGTTAAAATTAGGGTTAAAAACCAGGGTTAGGGTAATGTCAGTCTGGGGCCTCATAAGTGCAAAAGTAGAATTATAAACGTGTGTGTACGTAAAGTGTGTGTGTGTGTGTGTGTGTGCAGTCAGGTGAGTCGTCCGGGCTCCAGGCTCATTTCCTCAGCTCTAAGAATAACCGGCGGCAGCATTAACAGGCTGTTTTCCATCCCCTCCTCATTTCTGATTGCAAATTGGGAACTTGAGCAATAAAAAGGTGGAGGTCCTCCTAACACGCTGGGTGACAACACACACACACACAGACACACACACACAAGACCGCACTGCAAAAAATGTTGCTGGTCAGTCATTTTAATCTTAAGCCATGCTTACACTGGATACAAGATTATTTTTTAAAACGCTGCTGCCGTGACATTTTTTATTTTTTAGATAACACAGTGGGGGGGGGATAATAAAATACAACTTAACATTGATCAAGATTAAATTATGAGGGATTGATGAAATAATCTAATTTTGACAAAACAATCAAATTAAAGTAATTTAAGTAATTAAAAGAAATTACTGTGAAGTTGATATGCATTTATATTCTCTAATAAATGTAGTCCATCAAAAAAAATCTGTCACCAACAGGAGGAATAATTGGCTTTCCTGTGCCTCATAATATTGCTTAATTAACTCCATTATGATTGATTCATTGATTGTACCAAGCCGCATCTCCACTGTGTTTCTTCCTGTAAAGCGGCTGTTGTTGGTTTCGTTACAGCAGAGCAGCATTCACATTAGTGTCATTAACAGCGCAGCACGGGGGAGAAACGCAGAGAGCAACCGGGGAGGAAAAAAACTGGTAAATATGTCAATTAATGAGTTCACCACAACTGGGTAATAAATTGTTGGGAAATTAAGAGTTTTGTTTCAACTTTTGTTTCTGGGAGGAGCAAAATCAATGCCTGGTGTTTGACAGCTGTATCTCTATAATACAGATATTCTGTATATCTGTTAGTTAGCATCAGCTGGATTCAGTCAAAGACTTAAATAATTAAAAAGATCTCGATCAACAGATTTGATTTATAGACGCTCTGACAGCCTTCTGGTCTGATCAGATCAAATCACCTTTCAATGTGATTTTGTTGTTTAAATAAAACTTTGTCTTAGACAATTAAACTGTGCAATACACTGTGGTACATACTGTATATAGTTGGAGTAATTCCACACTATTATTTTGGACTGCTGCTGAATTGTTATTCCATGCTGCGTTGGAGTTGATAAAAGAAGATTATTCCAAATATTAGCCACAGCCCAGACTGACTGGAGGACGCCAAACATCAAGAAATCAGTGCAAAATACCTGAGGTGACTTCTTCACATGTCACGTGTTGTCCGAGCAACAGCCCAAAACCCAAAGATAATCCATTTACAATTAAATAAAACGGAGAAAAGCAGCAAATCGATTGATAAATGCTTTAAACAATCAACCAATTATGTAAATTATTGACGATTTGTTTTTTTCTGGCCATCGACTGACTAATTCAGACTTTTCTTTAATGTCAACATTCTTTGTCAAAACTCCAGCTCTTACTAACACTCAGGCAGTTAGACCTCCATTATGGAGCCAGTTCGACCTTCTACAGGAGACAATGGTGGATGTCTCAAATTGGAACAACTCCCCAAAAGTTTACGGTGCTAAACATAATTGACACGAGGTATAAACCTTCCAGACTACAGGACGGTCTTCATAGCACTTATATATCCTTATTTCACATTAGATAAACACACTGATTAAAATTAAAACGTCATAACCTACATTTCCATTTAATTAGGCACAAAAACAAACTTTGTTTTTCCATTCTGGTAAATGATAAATTGGCGACAGATGTTTCTTTCTCGTTAGAATGTTTGTTAACTGACATAAACACTTTACGCACAAGAGAATGTGGTTTTATTCCAATGGATTTCAACACTATTACCTCACGGTCATTGCTCAATTCTCCAAAAAACACAGACCATTTGATGAATACAGGTTTTAACATAAATAAGAATAAATGAGAAGAGTGAACAGTGAGTTTTGCTCTCAGGCCAGCAGACGTCACATTTGTCAGATCTCACGTTGGAAATGATAGTGTGTGGGTGGAGGAGAGCCGAGCCGGATCGTTCCAAGCTAAATACATAAAATCTCACCCACTTCTAAACCGTAACCCCCACTTTCTGCTCTCAGTCCTGGTCCAAATTTGGCACTGTTGGCCTCTGTGAAAAGGCATTTCCCCCGGGGGGATCGGGGCTCTGTGTAACTCTTGACTGCAGTCCGACTCTGACAACATCAGGATTTTCCCACAGGAAAATAATAACAGAAACTTTGACATAACATGTTTTTGAATCAGGGGATCAAAGCTGCGAGAGGAGAGGTTTCGTGGGATCCGTGTGTGCCACGCAAAAAAACCTCAATGTAACGCAGGAAGCAGCTTCCAGTCAGAAAAATGACTGAGAAAACAAACTCAGTATTAACTGACACTGAGCCACCATCAGGGGCTCTTTCTGTTTTAAGTCGTTGTAACTTCAATATCTTTGGGTTTTGGACTGTTGGTCGGACAAAACAAGGACATTTGAAGACATTAGAGCTGCAACGATCAGTCAATTGAAAGAAATTTAACTTCCAACTATTTTGATAATTGATTAATTCGCAAAAAATGTCAAACATTTGTTGGTTCCAGCTTCTTAAATGTGAGGATTTGCAGCTTATCTTTGTCCTTTCTGACAGTAAGTGAAGAGTCTTTGGGTTTTGGGCTGTTGGTCAGACAAAAAATAGAATTTGAAGACGTCACTTTGGGCTCTGGGAAACTGATGATGAGCATTTTTCACAATTTTTGGACATTTTGTAGACTAAACGATTAATCGAGAATGAAAATAATCGTTAGTTGCCGTTCTAGAAGACGTCACCTTGGCCTCTAAAAGAGTAACGGACATTTTTCACAGTTTTTTGACGTGTGAAAATAATTAGTTAGTTGTAGACGTAAAGATCAGAGATCAAAAGTTTGATGTTGTAGCAACATTGCCTTGTTATTAAGACACACTCCTGCCGGACTATTTTATCCATCAACAGCTCCTGGAATATAGATCAATAGCTCTATATAACATTACAGGATAGAGGTGATAGAGGATTTTATCCATATCACGGCATTTCAGGGTTTGGGGGCACGGTTGGATAACAAGTCTCTGTGTGTCAACTTGTTTGTGCTAATTAAATGTTTTATTTTGGAAAATGCACCACTAAAGCACAGTATCAACAATATGATGGGGGCCGCATGATGGGGGCCCTGCTTCATTACCCAATCAGAGGCCCCGTCTTGAAGAGGGTCACTGTGTTCAAATGTCTGTGTTTAATCAGATTACCACATGGAAGATCTGTGGCAAGACTGCACACATTGTACAGACAGTGAGAGGGAAGGGGGGTTAATAATTAACAGTTTTTGCCCCAGGGCCACCAAACTGGTTAATCCAGCCATGTTTGTGTCTCTTTCTGTGAAAGTATATTTATGGTTCTGCCTTTCATAAAAAGCTGCTGACCCAAAAACATTTTTATTAGTCTGGATTTGTTGGTGAGTTTTAGAGTCCAGTGAAGGTCTAAACAGCGTCTCTCAGACTTTTTTTAGCCATGAAAATTCTCAAATTATTAATCCACGGCAAAAAAAAAAAAAATTAGTATCAATCAAGGGCTTTTAGTAGCCCGTATTGATGGACCTTTCACCCTTAGCTCCTCTCAGTTATGTCCAGGGTTCGTACAGCTAAAAAGTTAAAATTCAACCACTTTTCAAGCACTTTCAAGGTACCTAAACCAAAAACTTTCCAGACTCTCAAAGCCTTTAATTGTTACAATAAATGCCAGGAGACAACAAACAGAAAAGACGACGGGATCGTTTCTTTCAAACGATAAGATTTGTGGTTTACGTGAGCGATTGTGTCGATGATGAAACACCAGATTATGTTGAAAATGAAGTATTTTTCAAGGAGTATATTCAAATTCAAGCATATTCCTGACCTTGAAAACATAATGGTTAAAATTAAGCATTTTCCAAACTTTCAAGACTGTACAAACCCTGTATTGTCAAAGCTACGTGCTGATGTCGACGGAGGAAAAAAAAAACAGCCACATTGTACATGTACTCTCTCCCGATCAATAACTTTCATGTGAGCCTAATCAATTGCATCCAACATGACGTCATGTGAGAGCGCAGCAGGACCGGTCGCGTGGCACGGAAACAGAGCAGCCATCATGTGAGCCAAATAAAGCAGGACTCTCTGCTGAGGGACGCAGTGGAGTCGTCACATCTGGACTGGTTCTGTGATCAGCTGTAGTGACACTGTGATCACGCTATAGATTACCTGCCAGACAAGAAACACTTTTATTGATTTTACATTTATGGGGAGGAAAGTTTAAACTGACTCTATGGAGGAGTTAAGCATCAAAGTTCTCCAAAAACAAACCAACATAATCAGAATGCAATAAAGTACTGTTGCAGGGCTGCGCATATTACGCTCTATTGTTTTATTTCTCTTTGCGGCGTTATTTTTCGTCATCTGGACGGCGCTTTGCGTTCTTTCGCATTGGCACGGATGAAGGCAGGAAATCTGCATAAAAGAACAAACATGGAGGACAGCGAACGTGACACAGAACGAGTAGGAGGACTCTGACCAGCCAAGACAAAACAAGGAGCTTGTGACTAAAAGACACCTACATTTATTGACAACTTACATGAAATTAATATTTTATGTTGCACTTCATTTGTTATTGACCTCGTCTGATACGTACATAAAGCAAAACTAGTTTTTCCTTCTACAAAAACAGACAAGATGGCGTGCTGCGTCCGGTAGTTCAAACCAGTAAAGTACAGCCATGAAGAATCTGCAAATACTGCCGCAAACATGTTTTCAATATGCTGTAAAATACAAAAAAGACGTGGAACAACCAGAACGTGACACAGACTAATCCAGTGGACGGGAGGGGTTAGGATTCAACCAGATATTCTATAGTTAATCTCGATTAGATTAGGCCTTCCCTACTGTACTGTAATCAATAGTTTAATGGCGCATTTTAAGGGTTTTTGGGACCAAATCAATCCAAAACACAGTGATCAGAATATCTCATTTTAATCACACAATTACAATAATCTGCAGAAGATTTGTTCAGATCACATGCTGAATAGCAAACGGCTCAACCACAGTTTAGATCATTATAGCCCTTTCATTCAGATTTTTCTTCTTCTACTATTATTGATTGGTTGTGGTTTTGAGGGAAAACCAGCATGCTGTATTGCACTGACTCCCACTGTTGAGCAGCAATCGCACTGCTGTCGAGAGAAAACAACACAAAACCGCGTTTACAGTCACTTGTATGTTAATAGTCGAGCTCTGATGGCATAACTTGTTGTTTTAAGCTCCTCAGAAAGCTGCACTTTTTGCAGATTTGCGTCATTTTGTTCCCGACAGCAGCAACCGGAGAAGATTACAGGCATTCTGCAGGTCACTCTTGGTTTCTGACATGAACCGTAGCAAACAGGAACTCTTGGCCCTCATAAAAAAAACAACAAACAAACAAAAAAAAAAAAACATGATAAGCCATCTGTGTTACATATCAGTGGTTAGGATACTAAGACGAGGAGTACAGTCAGTAAAATTGCTCTCAGTAGCATCATGAGACGGGAACATTGACTCAGACTGAACCAGAATCATGCAGTTAAAGTCTATCGGTGGAGCAACGAATCGAGCAGGGATCAAACATGACGTCAACACTTTGCAGGAAATTACACTTTCATAGCAGATACTGAATACATAACACACACCGTTACATAGAAAAATGTTATATAAATAGAACATATTGGCGGCGGCAGGGTCGGTGGGATGTTCGATCCCCCTGACAGTAGCTGGTGTGTCCGTTGCACCGGAAATGTCCTACAGTTAAACTGTGAACACCAACTTTACTCTGACCTCTGACGGTCAATGTGGCGTCTCTAGAGGCAAAATGTTAAAAATAAACAAAGAATTCCCCACCACCTTACGGCAATAGCTGTTTTTAAAGTCACAATGAAATAAAACATGTTCAATTCATCAATTGTAGACGTTAATTTGAACATCTACAAGTCAATGGCAACTTACTTATTCTCCATCATGGCTGAATTTATCTACTTATGCTGCATTCACATGGAATCAGGCAGACGGCAAACCGGATGTCCTTTTAGTGGACGAGAGCAGGATGGTAAAATTAGGTGAGGACATTTTAACTTTTTGCTGTCCTCCACGACGTCATTTCCAACCGGATGTTAGTAGCTCCGTCACACGAGGAGAAAACATGGACGATCTGGACAACGAGAAGCTAAAGACGTCTCTTTTTCAAACAAACATAAACAAGGTTGTTCACCAAGTGCTGTGTTAATGAATTACCTCACGTTTTGGAGGGAATTTAATTCATTCATGTTAAGTTAGCAATAGAATATTAAGAGAAAGCTGCACTTTATAGCTACGTGCATTACTAGAATAATTACAGACAAGGTAACGGACACAAAATCATTTATTTAATGTTTTATTCCATTCTTTGTAAATCCCCATAGCAACATATCATCATGCGTGTTTCGTTGGTTTGTTTTTCCCGTGCCGACAGAAGGTGTTATCCGCCTGCCTGATTCCATGTGAATACAGCATTAGTTATATGGGCTAACAAAGTAATATTATCAATATGTCTGTTCTAGAGCTGCATCTAATGATTATTTTTGTTAGATTAGTTTCTTTTATTATTTATTTTATTATGTTTCAAATGTCTTGGCTTGTCAGACCAATAGTCTAAAACCCAAAAGTATTCCATTTATTATCATCATGTAAGACCAAGAAAAGTGGTGAATTTTCACATTTGAGAACCCAGAACAATCAATTTTTTGGAATTTTTGCTTGAAAAATATCTTAAACGATCAGTCGATGATCAAAAAGAGTTGACGATTAGTTTTCTGTCAATCGCCTAATTTAAATCGACTAATCGTTGCAGCTCTCTGTTCATCAAAAAGGCCATTTATCATTTACACATAATAGTTGAGGGGGGAAAAGGAAAAATTTTGCTTTAGCTAAGGCTAGCTGTGGCTAGCTTGTTTGAACTCTCTTGGTTAGTTTCTCTGTGACAAACAGGAAATGGGACAGCAGGTTCTAGTTCAGGCTCGTTTACAGCGATGTGGATCCATGTTAAATAAACCAATAAATAAATAAAACACACTACAAGTTACAGCACCAGAGGTTCAGTTATGTAGTTTACAGAAAATATACAATTAGCATGCAGCATAATGTTTTTTAGATAAAACAGGAGTTAAACAGGTATCAATTCTGATTTTAACCAAATGCTGCCTTTTTCCTTTGAAAAAAAACATTGTATGTAGTTACATTAAATTCCCCCTGACTGGATCTAAGGAGCAGGTAAAAAGTACAGCATGTGGGCCAGATAGTAGTGTACAATGTTTTTTCTGAACAATCTTTGTTTTTTGTTTCCTCTTCTTTTTCCAACCACAAATAGGTCAAAATCAGGAGCAAGACGCTCTCAGAAATGCCGTTTCATTGTGACTTTAAAACCAAACTCTACATCTTAAATCTTCCTGCAGCATGTAGAGAAACACGTTACCTTCTTCAGCACTAAAAAAAACCCAACATGGTTCAGTCTCGAGTGCAGCATGTCAGACCACTTGGCTGTGACAAATAAGTTATCTTATAAAACACTTATCCACAAAGTCATTTGTAATCCTGGAGGTCTACTTTTACTTCAGCGGCTGCCAAAAATCCCCCCAAAGAGCTCAGTTAGCCACTGTTTAAATATTTAGACTTTAGTGTATTTACATGAAGCCAAAAAGGCCACAAGCTGTTCCTGGCTCTCAGAAAAGTGCTCTGACCCTCTTAAACTCTGAGGTCTGGCTTGTGATGCACGGCGATAACCTCCTCTTCCACTTTACATTGATTTGAACAGCTAGCCTATAAGCTACTTGAGGGCTAAAGAGGGAGACACGAGCAATAAAGTTAAAAGATCACAATGAAGTTTTGCAGTCTTTGCATCGAGGCCATGTGGATCCCGACAGACAGCAGATTCTTTATCAACACCGACACCGACTGCGTGACAAGTCAGGAGGTGATTATCTTACGGCGCTACATGGCTTGTGATTTAAGAGTCATGTATCTTTCAGCTGAGGACAAAGGCAAACAGCCCAGAGGCTTAAAGATCTGCTGATGAACCTGAGGAGGAAACAAACAAGAGAATAAAACTCTCCAAATAAATACTTTCTATTTATTGATGAGGAAATGCCACCGTCTGCTGGCAGAAAAACTTCATCTTAGAAAGTAAAGATAATCCTTAAATCAACATCTTCATGTGAAACCCGAGACTGTGTAAACATACTTGAAACTTCCCAACTTCAACAGAGAGGAATCCTTTTGGTAAAACACACATGAGCTCCTAAATAAACTTAAACCTTCTCTCTGGGAAATGAGCTTAAGGTCCATCCGATACACATTTTTAACTCTCCCACAGGCTGATTATCAGATGATCTCTTGGTAAATGATTTGCCATACACTCATTAAGTCATTAGCATCTAGAGTTCCCTAAAAGTGTTTAATTACCTAATTCTACCCTGAACGAACCAAGACTATTTGCAGATTTTTCAGTCAGGCTTGAACAAGTCGTGTTGTGATTTCCTTTTTTGCATCTGGGAGGAAGTCCGTGCAGGCAGGAGTGTTTATTAAATCCTCTGAACTGACAATTTCTACAGTCCACTTTTTTCATCAATATCAAACTTTACTCCGTGTTGCCAACTTGTGATCCTTACAGCCGTGAAAGAGCAGCGTCACACTGAAGAGCATTCGAGAAAGACCTAGAGGGAACTTCACAGCCTCCCTTTTCCACAAAATCAGCCTTTGAGATGACCGACAGGCATCTGCACGGGCACCTCTCCGTGAAGGGGGTCCTCAACACACTTCACTGCGGGACCAAAAAGACCTGTGTCATGCTACGCAGCTGAGAGCAAAACACAGAGACAGAGGGCCGAAGCCTCCAAAGTGACCGAACCGAATCCATCGTTGTTAGGGCTCATACTTGGCATCAAGGGTCTGGTCGAGGGCTGGCTGGAGCTAGAGCCTTCTTGGCATCCGTGCAGCCGAGGCAGGAAGGAAACAACGGCCTAAAGAGGCGGCCGAGACCTTTGCGGAAGACGCTGTTGGAGAGGCTGTAGATGAGACAGTTACAGAAGCTGTTGCTAATCGCCAACCATGTTGTGAGGAAGGACGCCACGTTGTGGTGGTACAGTCCAGCGCTCTCCAGGAGGAAGTAGAGGATGTACGGCATCCACAGCACGTAGAAGACGCTGGTGATGCGGAACAGCACCATGGCGTAGCGTTTGTCCGGGCAGCCCTCGCACCGCTCGCCTTTATCGCCATCAGTCTGCGAGCTGAAGCGGGCGTGGCGCTGGGTGATCTCCCTCGTGTGCTGACGGCAGATCTTGAATATACTCCCGTAGGTGAAGCAGACGGTGAGCGCTGCTGGTGCGTAGAGCAGCCCCACGATGAAGGTGCTGAACCCTGGGTTGGTCTTCCAGGAGTCTGCGCACCACTGAAATATGTCCCCATGGTAACCCGGCTTCCCCCAGCCGAAGAAGGATGGCAGGAAGATCACAGCGGAGTAAATCCAGATGAGGACGATGCACACCCTCAGCCGGCATGGCGTCACCAGCGTGGTGTACGACAGCGGGCGAGTGATGGCGATGTAGCGGTCCACGCTGATGCACGCCAGCGAGGCCATGGAGACGCTCTTCAGCACAGAAACCATATAGCCGAACGCCTTGCAGGTGAGCTCCTCATTCAGGCCTCGGAGGTAGTGGAGGAGGGACAGCGAGGGCACCAGGCAGCTCACACCCACCAGCAGGTCAGCATAGGCCATGGTCTGGATGAAGTGGCTGGTGGTGTGGTGGTGCAGCAGCGGGGCGCAGTGGAAGACGAAGATGACCACCAGGTTGCCAGCGATGATGAGCACGGTGAGGAAGAGGATGACGACCACCTCCAGCACGCAGGTATCCAGGCTGTGGGAGTAACCCACGGCGCCCAGCAGGCAGAACGGGGGAGAGCCACTTTGGTTCGCATCGGAGGAAGAGTTCATGTTTGGACTGAAGGGAGGAGGGACCAGGAGGGGGGGAGGGAGGCGTTTCAGCTCAACGCTGCGGCCATCCTGTCATTCAAGTCTTTTTTAATCCTAAAGAAGTTGCTTGTCCTGTCTTCTGCTCCAAAAAACAAAGAGTGCCTCCTGTTCTTCTTAAGTCAGCATCTTTTCTCCCTCAGCGGGCAGGGAGCTCGTCCTTAAAGCAGCAGTAATCCATCGGCGTTCGCAAAACGCAGCCAGGTTCTGCTGCTGCTGCTGGGTGTGAAATATGTGCATGTGTGCAAACTCGAGAAAAAAAATCCCCAACGTAGAACAAGAGATGCCAGTCTGATGCTGCAGTGCAAACCGTCCTCCCCTCGCAGCTGTTTATCATATCCCCCCCACCCCCTCGACTGCAAATCCTGAGGTAAGCACTCTGCTCCGGCACGCAGCCACCAAAAAATCCAGGCATCCAATTCTGCTCTCTGAGTGCCAGCGAGGGGATAAGGGAGGCAAAAACAATGCCAAAATTCCCGGCAGCTCCAATGTTAACACTCCTCCACGCCGACAGCGACGGCTGGCTCGGCAAACAAGAAGCAAGAGAGTCCAAACAAGAAGCAGCGTCTGGTCTGGAAGTGGTAGCCTTCGTCCACGGTCCGCGGAGAGAGGCGAGCGCAGGCAGGCGAACATCCAGAGGTGACGGATAATGTCACCAGGATCTCTTCCCTGTGAAGCGTCTAGTGAGGCTCAGAGGCAGCCAGCTGACTTCCAGTGTGAGTGTGTGTGTGTGAGAGAGAGAGTGTGTATGCATGAATATGTGTGTGCATGGGAGAGAGTGAGGCAGGCAGTAAAGCCTCTCCTCTCTGCTGTAGCGGCAGTAGTTATGATGCAGCGCTTCCCTCTCTCTCTCGCTCTTCCTGCCTTTCACCCGCTTTGTTTTCTTCTTTCACACACACACACACACACTCACTCTCTTTTTCCTTCTCTTCTTCCTCGTTTTTATCTTCTTCCCCACAGTTACTGCATTTCCATCGCACAACAGCATTAATGTAGGAAAACCTTTGTGGGTGAAGACAGTATCCCAGCACGGACTGGATTTGTTTGATTTGCTGGTGGTTTAACAGCATTTCAGTTACATATTTCAGGCTGCTTGATTACAGCAAAGATCATTATTTTATTATATTTTTCTCAATATTCAGATCACGATTATTTAACAGGATTACACTCATTAACTTTGGAATCATGATGCATTTATTGAACTTTAAAAAAGTAGATTTCCTTGAACTTTTAAGTCGAGGGCGGCTTTACTGGTCTTTTCTGGTTTTTGTTCCTTTATTGTTTGGTCACTTTGTGATTTAATTTCAGATGATTAAACAAACTGGTCGGATTACCTCGTGGTGCAGACACCACCGTGTAACAAATCTTGTACAGTATTTGTTGTTGTTGCTGCAGCCTGGCTGAAAGTCGGTTTGGGCTTTTAGGGAGTGACGAAAGTTACACCGCTGTAACAGAAAGGGGTGCGCTAGATTGATAACACAAAACAAAAGCATCATTGCGAACCGAATGCAGCACAATAATCGTTTTATCTCGATTATCTTGTTTTCATAAAGCTAAAATCGGAATTAAAAATAAAATTCTATTAACTGGCACAATGAAATATAATCACTAAAATGCCGTGGGAACAATTTATATGATCAGAATCAGCTTTAGTGGCCAAGTATGTGAACACATTCAAGGAATTTGACACCGATTTTAAGTTTCTCTCTCAATGTTAATACACACAGAACAATTTACAGGAAGGTAGAAAGAGATGTAGCTAAAACCACGAACAACAAAAGCTGAAGAAACATGAAAAACAACAACATACGTGTGCGCACACACACCCTCCCCGGCAGGCTTCCCCCACACACACACACACACACACACACACACACGTGTTCAGAGACACAGCGGGGGATGTTCATACATATGTGCACACACATGCTGAAACACGCGCGCACACACACCAGAGGAGAATAAAGTGAGGTGAATCTTTTGATCAGGAGCAGAATTCCTGCAGCTACCAGCGTTCAATAAAAGGAGAGACGAAAAGATGCAAGAGAGAGGAAAAAGGATTGAGCTGGTAAAGGTGAGACGGAGATGACCGGAGTGGAAAAAGATGCTGATGTGCGTTTTACACACACACACACACACACACACACACACACACACACACACAGCTCACCTGCTGCTTGTTAAAACGCAGCAGCATCAGCCAGATGCCACCTGCAGTGACTGTCAGGGTGCGTGAAAACCAGCACAGTCAGGCCAGGGCTGAAGTGGGAGATAAAACTATTAAAAACGGTCAGTTCACACAAACACATATTTTTCTACTTGGTCCTGGTGGTGTGTCGTCACGGAGACAGTAACACACTTTCCAAAAACAACGTCCTACTCTAAACAGTCCACAGATCTCACTTCCTACTTCTTCCCGAAGTGTAAACACACGTCTTTGTGAAACAGGTGGTGCTGGAAGCTCCATAATGTAGTGAGTGACTCGTGCTCGCGGTCTCACTGTTTTGTGACACTTTTTCTAAAAAGAGATGTTGTTAAAAATCTGTATTTTAAGCACCACAGACAAAATTTAATTCACCACCATTGTACTGGTGTGGAGGCAGAACTCTCAACTCAAAAAAACTGAAACTACATTTTCTAATTCAAAATTCAAATATTTGTTCAAACGTGAATATTAAATCTAACTAACAACCTGTTCGAATTCAACATTTACAGACCAAACAGACCGTTTGGTCTGGGACCTGCTGTCCCCTTGTTGTGTCTTGTTGTCCTCCATAATAACACACGGACTCAGTCAGGTCTCCAAAAATTAGGATTTCATTGCAAATGAACTATGAACAGAATCTAAGATTTACTTGTTGACATGGCAACACAGAGATAGAAGCAGATTTTATCTTTTAAATACACGCTGCGTTATCTGCCACGTCACGGCATCAGATCCGGGTCACAAGCAGACAAATATCAAAATGTGGACACGAGGAAGTGACCTGCACAGCTGCATGTTTATATAAAACCATGATAATCTTGAATTTGATTTATTCTGTAGGACTCTCATATACCCACAGGAAACGCTGAAGCTTTTTTTTTTTTTTCCTAAAAGAGACCATAAAAATAAAATACCAAAAACAAATAAAGCGTGTGACAGTATGCGTCATCAGCCAACTGTGTTGTCTGCTGATTCACCACATCAAACCAAAGCATCTCCTGTGATATTTGTTTCAGAGGGAACCGGAGGGGTCACTGCGAGAACGTCTTTCCCTTCCAGGCCGGCTGTCGGAGGAGGAACAGAGACGCCATTCAGACACCGTTGTGGTTTTTTTGTTACCATATGGTGAGCGCTGAGGTGGGTAGGAAGACCATTAGCCGCCATGTTTACGTCTCTTGTTTTTGCTTTTATTTTCAGGTCAAGGGTCAGAGGTGTCACATCTGCCAGAGTTATGAGGCCGAACGCTGAGGCGGCTGAACAAGCAGTCAGTTGTCCGACATCTTGTTAAGATACGTTGAACATGAACGCAGCCGTCAGCGCCTCCACCAAGTCAACACACCGCTCTGAGTAAACAGCAGACAGGCCGGTGGGGAAAGCCACCTTGTGACCGAACGTTTGGGAAGGAGAGCTTGTGATGAGTCTGGGTTGAGCAGTTACAGAGCAGCCTGAAGACCAGAAGGTCAGCGCTAAAGGGCTACTATTGTGGGGATTCACATTATCCTTTAATTATACAACGTTTGTTGAGGGATGACCATGTTAAGATTAGACTTTATGAGAATTAGGTTGAGAATCAGCTGTTTTATGCAACACAACACATGTTTTACCCCGAGTTTAGCCTTCAAGGCTTTTTGACCAGCAGCAGAATTTTAATGTGTATTTCTTGGAAGGTCAGGAGGCTCCGTTACTGTTATATTACCCAATAAATAGAGAGAAAAACTTCTTATATAACAGCAGAGCCACTTTGATCATGTTTCCATTCATATATTATGAGAACGGCGTTTGCAAAGTGGCGTCCAAATGACTCCCGGTAGCCAAAATACTGAAATTCATAAGCACCAACGCTAACAAGAAGGGTTAGGGTTAGGATTCAAATATCCATCCATTATCTATAACATCAACATTGGGCGAGAGGTGGGGTATATCCTGGACCGGTACCCGGCATCTCTTTTGTTTCCGATTGTTCCTTTAAAGAGAAATGTCAGTCGTGTTGTACGGTCTGAAATCACGAGGGACGGCTGTGTGAACGTTCAGAGCAGTAATGGCAAAACGTGCCGACTACTGGTCGATTGTATTCTACACAGTTCACGGGCCCTCAGGTTCATATATAATTCATCCACTCATACATCATTCATGTGTTCGTAAATCCACTCTCGGATTATCTTTGCCCCATTTTCTGCCGGCTCCTGCGTTTTTTCCAGAGAGACGCTGTGACCCGCGAGCGCTCCTGTCCAAATTGAATTAACCTTGGCCACATGGTTCATTAGGGGGAAGGTCTGCCTGGTGCCACGGGCAATTAGCTTTTACAGCACGAGTCTGCACGGCCAATATTGTGTCCTCGCTGTCAACAGACGCACAAGCACGCCGTTACTCATGCTGTGGTGCAAAACTCACTGAACTTTGTATTCTAGTGACGATCCCAACGTTTTCAAAAGACACCAAATATGTCAGGCTGAATTTTGGGGGGAAACGTGTATAAAAAGATGCAAAACACACCTAGAATACGTCCATCTCGTGGAGCGACGCAGCACAGAAAAACAGTTTTGGTTGTGAATATTTCACTCAGTGAAAAAACATCAGAGCTTCAAATGAAGAGTTGGAACAAGATGATTCTGTCAGGGAGGGTCGAGTAACAGGATTTTTAAAGGTTAAAAGGGATATAAAAGTTGGCAGCTTTTTTGATAATCGAATAATCGTTTTAGTCATTTTCTAAGCAAAAAAATCCAAACATTTGCTGGTTTCATGCTCCTTAAATGTGAGAATTTTATGTTTTTCTTTGGCCATTTAGTGCTTCAAACTATTGAGAAAAACTGCATCCTACATAACTAAAAACCTTAACTGTCATCTCCACACCAGCCGTTTACTTCAGTAGCCACATCATACAGAGTCTGCGGTTTATATTCTCCCATGAGGCAGCGGCTATATCAACAGCTAAAGGTCAGAGGTCGGCCGTGCCCTCTGCCTGTCAGTCGGCCACCGTCCCAACCCTCCACCTTAAAACATCCTGCAGATGGAATGAACAGAAGCCATAAAGGTTTTAACAATATTCCTTGTTTTCATTAACTGTCAGAGAAGACAATAAATAAATCATCATGACTGAGGTGGCATCGCTCAGCCCCATCATGTGCTGACATTGTGACACCTGTTTTTATTTTTTTTTTTTCCCCCAATTTGCACAACAAAAAACCTGAGAGGAAACGCAGAAAATGTGCAAAAACGTTTTTACGCTCGGCTGAGGTGGAAAAGAAAAGACGACAAAGTGTGATGGAAACAGATTCAGCGAATGAATCGTGACGTTTGTGGAGAATGTGACTTGAACGTCCGCTGAAGCTTCAGCTGCACCGCGGAGACGAAAACATCAGATCTGTGTGGAGCGATGAGGAGGCCGTCACCTTCCTCACATTAATACATCAACCAAACACAAATCTCATATTTTCATTGTGTTTTCTACATTTTCCTTCCAGCATTTGAGGTGAAGTCATCGTGTTGTGTCCTCTTCTTCTAATATACTGACGTGCTAATTAATCTCACGAAGAAAACGCCTCCGGCATGTAAAGGCCTTTAGATGTGGCCTGCTCATAAAGTTAGAAAAATACCTTCACACATATACGTACAGCTTTTCGACAGTAAAATTCAAGCACTTTCAAGGTACCTAAACCAAAAATGTCCAAACTCTCGAAGCCTTTAATTGTTACTACAAATGCCAGGAGACAACAAACAGATATGACGATGAGATCGTTTCATTTCAAATATTAAAAGATTTTTGGTTGAAACACCAGATTATGTTAAAAAAAACATTTTTCAAGGAGTATATTTAAATTCAAGCATATTCCTAACCTTGAAAACATAACGGTTAAAATTAAGCAATTTTCCAAAACTTTCAACTTCACTGTCGATTAACAGAAAATTAAACAACAACTTTGATAAAAAATGCTTACACATTTTTAGGCTAATTTCTTACTACCTTTTGAACCTTTTCAACTAAACAATTAATTGATCAACCAAAAAGAAATAATTAATGAAATAATTATTGCAGCCCTAGCTCTATTCACTGGCTCAGTGTCACAAAGCAAGGCACCGATACCTCCGAGGTTGGGGGTTTGATTCCCTGCGAGTCATTTTATATGAAAGCTTTTGACTTAAATCATAAACACACTGAGTTTGTGCTGCACCACAGGAGGCCCGGTGTGGCTGTAAGCTGCTCACCCAACCATCATAATAACTTAATAATCATAATTACATTCCATTGTTTAAATGGAGGGCTGCAGATTAGCCGGCTCCATGTAGGTTAAAGACACTTCCCACATGTTAAAAATCAGATGAACGAGGGCCTCCGCTTACAACACACACACACAGCTGCCAATTTTAGCTTTTAATTAAATCCACCGCCTCTTGGATTCATCTCAGGGTTGTGATTAAGGACAATGCCGCGCGGTGCTAATGGGAGCGAGTGCTGCTGGATTTTGCTTCCCGGCTTAGCGTGCTGACGGATAGCAGATCAGAAACACCTCAGCCATTTCCCCACACATGAGTGATTATCTCAATTAGCACGGCTGAAGTGTTCGGCGAGGGGGGGGGGGTAGTGAGTGATGGCAGTGTGCATATTTAGACTGTGTTTTTGTGACTTGTGTTTTAGCGAGCTTGCTGTAATCACGTGTCGGCATGTGTTCATGCAGCGTGCATGTATGCGTTTCTAAATCTTTGCACACTGTTCGCACGCTTTTTGTCAAATGGCCTAAATTATTAGTCATAAGCTGCCAATTTGATTCAATTTGATAGCTTTTTTTAATTTCAGGATTAACTAGAGAACAATTTCATAGTTTTCACAACCTCTAACACAGACAGTCGGATTCATTGAGGCTCAGGCTCATAAATAAGCTCAGCTTGACGCCAGAATAAGTGAAAAGATTGAGATGTGATCATCGTGACTGCAGGATGGAATGATGGAGGGATTAAAACAGAGAGAAGAGAAGGAAATAGGGGGGTGGGGGGGTGTAATGATGGAAAAAAGGATATGGCCTCTTTAAATGGTGTTAATGAGCAACTAGCATCAATTCATCACTGCAGGGAACAGGGAGTGAAACAGGAAAGAGGAAAGGGAGGAGAGGCCGAGATCCAGAAAGGAAATACACAATTAAACTACCAACGTCTTTGTTAAATGAAAACTGTGTGTATATAAAGTGTGGAAGCTGCTAAACCCACATGAAAAACAGACCTACACACCAGACTCCTTTCACAAAATGACCTTTTTTAACCGACATAAGCAGACTCATTTTCTTTCAGACTTTTTAGTCTTGACATTAAGAAAGAATATTTTGCTGCCTTCAAATACAACTTCAAGTATGTGATTGTTCAAGTGGTTAAATGAAGAGTGTTTCCAAAAACTCGTTATTGATTTTGCAATTGCAACATGGACAGACGTGACAACAAAAGGTTATTAATCATCTTTTTAAAGCTACTTCTGTCGGGCTCAGCATCAGCACATGTTGCAGCTTGCGAGCATTCAGAAAATTCAATTTCAGGTGTAAATACCACATCAGCTGGCTGTTCTAATAAACACCTCAGGACAGCTGCTGCACCAGCGGTGCCACTTAAAAAAAATTGAAAAATATAAAAAAAATAAAAATTCTTGAACGACTGCACCAAACAAAAACACATTATGCCTTCCTCACTTATGAGTGTGCTAAAAAAAAAAAAAAAAAAATACAGTGTACTGAATACAGTCTTATATTATTTAAGTAAGGAATATGCCCTTTTTCCTCTCCCAGCACATTATTTTCAAGTTGTTGTTGTTTTTACCTCTTATCATATAGTTTAGTGACTTGCAAGCATACAAAGAAACATCTAACTGTGGATGGACACATCTGTAGGTAACAAAAAGCCAAAGTACAACAACAAAACAAAATAAATACATTCAGTAATCATCATAATCTTTAGGCCTCCGAGCAAGAATATCAAAAGTCATCAATAAATAAATAAACAGAAGTTAGAAAGAAGAAAAGAAGAAGACGGTAAAAAGACACCTTACCAATCCCCTACCTCATATACTTTGATATAAATAAATAAAACGCACACAGTAAGAGCAGCACGACAAGCCAAGAAATACAGGTAGACCTCTGCAACAGGTGTAGCAAACACAGCCCACCCAGCACACAGTTTAGGGTTTAGCTTAGCATCAACAGCTCACCAACAAGCAGCCTAACTAGCATCGTTTACAGGCAGAAACGTGTCCCAGCAGCAACAGTCCCAATTAAATCCACAACATGAAGTACACTTACCTGCAGCAGTGGAGTGAAGCCGCTTTGTGGCGCAGACACAGGTCAGGTACAGGCCGCTAGTCCGTTTTTAAAAATCCACTCCGTTTTGGTGTTTTATTTTTCTCGAGTCCATTTCACGTTCCTCGTTATGTTTTTGTTGTTTTCTTCAAAGGTGTAGACTTAAAATATCCTCTCCCACCCGCCATGACAGCTACGTCACATGATGAAACCGCTGCTGATGACCTTTAACCTTTAGCTAACTGGCTAAATTTAAACCTATTAGCAAAAACTCACCAATCGGGGTTTTTTTTTATATTTTGGGTTTTTTTTAAAAATTGCGCTATATATCATAAGTTTTATTCATTCATTATAATCAAATACTTTCAAAACTAATAACATTCCCATCAGCCTCAGCTGTGCTTTAGGGCTAATTAGCTAACGTTAGCATACGAGCAAGCTACAAAAAGACAACAAAAATTAGCATAAACACAATTATAAATGTTTGAAGTATTAATGGGTTCTCCAAAAGCATATTAAAAAGAATAAAGAACAGAACTTACTTTGAGTAAGAAAATTATAAAAGTTTATTAAAGGGAATGTTTATGTTTATAATGAGTAATAATAAAAAAACAATAAATTTAAAAAAATGTTAGCATGCTAAGATGCTAAACTAAGACGGTGAACATGAGGCTTGTCCCATATCCATACTACAGGCTAATTCTATACGGCAGCCATCGTAGTATACTGTTTGAGTAGTTAGTATATTCAGAAATAAATACTATACTTCATTGTGTCACTTTTCCAGTCAATAAATAATCTTTAAATTAAGAAAAATAGTTAGTATACTATGGATTTGTGACATGCTGCTAGTCTCATGTTAAAGTATCATCCTAAGAAGTTTTCTCAACCAGTTTATTTCAAATAACAGTCTGTGTTTTGTCTGCAGTGCTGCTGTAGTGTAGTGCGTACTCTGCTGGCCTCAGACTGAACTCACGTCCCAAAAACACTAATGGGAACAAACTGCACTGTTTTTACTCAATCCATTATATCTCTGAGTAAACAAAGCTACAGAGAAGTGACTTTACATCATAGTCTTCATCATGTTTAATTTAAATATAGTTAGTTCAAACTGATGTATATTATTTCTATTCTACATTATTTGCAGTATATTGATGGATTCATCTCCGTTTCACCCCAAATCAACTTTTTAGGAACAGGATAAATTGAGTGAAAATACATTTTGGTTTTTATAAAAAGAAAAATATCGCCTCTCCTAATATTTTCACTGAACCACTAATGCTTATACTGATATGTTGTTTGTGTTAATAGGGACGATGTGTGTCTGTCTCCAGTGTGTTGACTTTGACTGTGAGGAGGACAAAGGGGAAAAATGGCCGGTATGTTGCCATTAATTTAATCAGTAAAGTCACATTTAATCCGCCCACTGAAGTTTGAACTCAACCAATGAGATTTATATAGTTCAGACAGTGTAACTGCTGTTTGACTCCTGAGGCTTATATGTGTTTTCGTGGTAAACAAGTTCGGTCCAGCAGAGACAATCTACACTTTCATTGTCCTGTAGGTGCCCTGACTGATCCATCCGTTTAATCCGTCTACTGTACTGTGTCCATCCTCCATCCATCTGCATATCCACCCGTCCATTAACCCATCTGCCAATGTGCATCAGATCATCCATCCACCTCCACCTCCATTAGATAATCCATCCACAATGGCCTTCATCCCCACTTACACTTCACACGCATCCATCCACAATCTGCCGGTTAACACCGTCATCATATAGAATTAGAAAACACAGCAGTAAATGATTTATATTTAGCTGTACAGACTCTCTGAAAACACACTCACTGTCTGGAGTACATGTAAAGAAAACACACACAAGTCACACGTTCTTAAAATATATTTCTTCATGGAGAATATAAGACGATCTAATTGACCAGAAACCAACCCCCTTCATTCCAGGCCATCTTGAAAATAAAATAAAATTTAAAAAAATGCATGCTACATGCTAACAGATTAGCCACCAGTGGGTCCTGTTCAAACTCCAGCAGCAGTGAGGGGTCAGTGAATGAGCAATGGGAGGAAACAGGGATTCCTGCCGCTGAAACAACTCGTCGGGAGCTATTTCAGGCCTGGAGTTGTTTAACAAAGAGCCCTTATTTCGTTCAAATGGACCATTTATAAAAACAATGGTTCGAGGTCTGGAGCCGGGGGGTTGAAAGTGCTTGTAAATATCAAATAGGCCACCTGAAGAATGGCCTGGGGTGCAAACAGCTAATATTACTCCAGCTGTTATTGTACTGGATCTGACAGAGGAAGTGTTGGACTGTGTAAAGGCTGACGGGGAGAGCAATTTGTTAAAGCTGAACTATTTATGGTTGGTTTTTGAGGTACTTTCCATTTTATGCTACTGTGCTTCATATTTCTACTTCACTACATTTCAGAAGGAGATATTGTACTTTTTACTCCACCACATTTATCTGGTAGCTTCACTGTCATATAATTACGTAGCCTAATGAATTCTTCTTCACATCTTTCCTTGACCTCATGACATTTTCCCCTCGAGGTCAAGGAAAAGTGTTGAGGAAAAGACAAAGCATGTAATTCTTTTGACTAGTCGACCACAGCCCTGAACACTTTTGTCGCTTTAAAAAAAAGCTGTTCTGAACCAGAAAGTAGAGCAGCTCAGTTTCTCCAGGAGTCTGAGAAGATGAGTTTGACGAAGGGTTAAAGTTTTTTTTTTTATTCTGAGGATGATCTGTGTCTTTGATGGATAATGTAACAGGCAGTTTTTAGGGATCTGTTGATGATTCAGTAAATGTTAGGACTAATTGTGCTACAGACAGGTTCAAAGAGTTTACCTCGGATTATGCTCACAGACCAGGTGAAAGGTTTTCGGGAGAAAATCAGTAACAGAAGTAAAGAATCAGTGGTGCAGTTTACAGAAGAGACTGAAAAGGTATTGAGAATATTTGTTTTTAGAGTATATATATATATATATATATATATATAAAATAAATGCATAACGTCCTCATTTGTCAACAAGTTCAGGTTGTTTTGTGTGGAACTGTAACACAAAGGTGGGCTGTTTCATATACAGCAGGGATTATAGTTCATGTCCGACCACCTCGTCCTGCTTTCACACTGAAACCATGTCCTGACATGATAAATTAAGCCTCTTATCTTTGTCTGGAGATGTATGTACTTATTTTGGACCATTAGAGGTGTTTTCTCTTTTCTCAGCCAGAGCAGCGGCTCCATCTCTCTGAAGCGGACTTTGAGTCCTGCTGTATAATCCCCGAAACTGACGCTCCAACACCACGTTCAGTTCAAAAAGGAAAAGTTCAACATTTTGGAAAATACATTTATTCTCCTTATTATTTATATAGAGATATCTATCATCAGGACTACACTAGATGGGACAAGCATCCCATAGAGGTCCTGCATGCAGAATTCTGTAGGTCCATATTAAACATCCAACGAAAAACACCAATCAATGCATGCAGAGCAGAATTCGGTCGTTACCCACTGATTAACATTAAAAAAAGAACACTTAAATTTTGGTTACATCTCAAACGGAGCCCCCAAGACACACACTATCTGGAACACTGGACCAATCAAACCAAAACAAACTGAACTGCTATCTGGCCCTAAACCATGAATCCAGAGTGGTAGAGTATCTCTTTACTGTCAGAGATCCAAAGCAGAGACAGATCCAGATCCAGACTCAGAGACCACAGTCCAGCCACAGAGAGAGGACGACACAAGAAGTCCTGGCTGCCAACAGAGGACAGAGTCGGTGGTCCCTGCAGGACAGCTGAGGTAGAGACAGAGACGCACTTCCTCTTAAAGTGCGTCTCTGTGTCTAACACTTTTATTATTCAAATCTCATTATTTGACGCTTTGGCAATATTGTCACTGTTACATTCATGCCAATAAAGCTATTTGAATTTATAGAGATAGAGAAATATAATAAATATTATTATTTCATGCCGAGAGTGAAATCAGAAGATCAATACCACTCTTATGTCTGTACGGTAAATTTGAAGCTACAGCCAGCAGCAGGTTAGCTTAGCATAAAGACTGGAAGCAGGGGGAAACTGCTAGCCCGGCTCTGTCCAAAGCTCAAAAACAACACCCAGCAGCACTTCTCACTGATCGACACCAAACATGCACGGTACAACGACCATTTGTGGTTTTTAAGCTACATGCTGCAATGATTTCTTTACAAACAGTCTCTCCATCCACATCAGCTGTAGCTCCAGCTGTAGCACAGGTTGCCAGGCTGGCAACTTCACTGTGACGGCCGTGATCCTGTTCACAGGCCTTGCACCTGATTTTTATTCAATAAGAAATAGATCCAGAACGAGATACAGCACGTGTTGTTGGGAGCACTGTTAGGTGTTAAAATCAGGTCTTCAAAATAGTGACCTAACCTTTACTTTAAATGTTGCCCTGTAGGAACAAAGCTCATCTTTCCATACAATATGACGGATGCAAACACATTCCTGACAGGAGAAATCGTTAATCTGAGCGTGCTAGTGATGTTAAAAATGACATTTCTGCTCTATAAAAAAGGCAAAAGGCTGCTTAAAAGGGAGTGAAACTGAGAAATTGCTTCATAGATATTTTCACTGGAGCAGCTAAATGACTTGACAGATGATCTTGGAAAATGCTGCAATTTATTGACTGAGGTTTTTCCCTTCTGACTGAACGCAAGCTGACAAAAACTGACTTATTAAAATTTTCTGCACAGTTGAGTAAAGTTATTGTATTTTTTTGCTTTGTAAGGCAGATTTAACATAAGAACACTGTTGGTAGGTCAGTCAGCGGGGGAGTCCCTGCTCTGTAATGTAGAACCACTCCTCACAGCTCTCCGTTAGCGCAGGCCTTCATGGACGCCATCATGGCAGGTCTGAAGCCACTGTATTGTCCGTCCGGGCTCGGGTACTCCTCCCGGACTCCCCCCACGCAGCAGCTGGGGATGGCAGGGTGGGCGTCGTTAGGTGGGACCCCAAACCTCCAGCTGATGTACTGTCTGTAGGCGCAGTGACGCAGGGCGGCGGTCTGGCCTCGATCAGGGGGCGGAGACAGAGGGTCCCAG
>LKNJ01004423.1:0-52643 GCA_002120245.1 Maccullochella peelii
TGGGCGGTCATCTGCCTCGACCGGTTGGGTTGAGAGAGAGGGGAGAAAGAGAGCGAGCAGGAGGAAAGCGAACATGCAATGGCACAGTTCAGTACTACATACAGATGTAAAGCAACAGTAGTGGAAATAGTATTAATGTTAATACAAATAATACGAACAGCAATGTGGTAGTAATAATTCTAGTAAGTCCAAAAGCAACAGTAGCAGCAGCAGCTGCCGAGCAGCAACATGGGGGCAGCAGGTGGCCCGCACCACAGATCACGACTCCGCAGCTCAGCAAACACAGATCACGACTCCGCAGCTCAGCAAACACAGATCACGGCTCCGCACCTGTGGTGCCACCTGCTGCCCCTGTGTTGCTGCTACTGTTGCTTTTGGACTTATTACTAGCATTATTACTACTACCATATTGCTATTCGTATTACTTGTATTAACATTAATACTATTTCCACTACTGTTGCTTTACATCTGTATGTAGAACTGAACCGTGCTGTGCAACTACATGTTCGCTTTCCTCATGCTCTCTCTCGCTCTCCCTCCCCTCTCTCTCTCAACCCAACCGGTCGAGGCAGATGACCGCCCACCCAGAGCCTGGTTCTGCTCGAGGTTTCTGCCTGTTAAAAGGGAGTTTTTCCTTGCTGCTGTCACTTGTGCTTGCTCTTGGTGGGAATTGTTGGGTCTCTGTAAACATAAGGAGTCGGTCTAGACCTGCTCTTCATGGAAAAGTGCCCTGAGATAACTTTGATATGGCTCTATATAAATAAATCTGAATTGAACAAGACTAGGAGCCTACAGCTAAATTAGCGTCTCTGCAAGGCTATACATTTTTCGTTGTTCTCAATGTACATACACAGAAATAGACGTATACAGCTAAAAGCAAGGACAATAAGCCTGACAAAGTAAACATTAAACTAAGTACAGATATAAATATAAAAAATAGACAGTAAGACAGTAATGCAATGGTGCAGTGCTTGCTTAGCTAAATGCTAATGTCAGCGTGTTAGCATATGCTCACAATGACACTGCTAACATGCTGACGTTTAGCAGGTTTAATGTTTACCATGTTCACCATCATAGTTTAGTGTGTTAGCATGCTAACATTTGCTAAAGGTAGCGGCTGAAGGGAACATCATTAGTTTAGTAGATATTTGGTCATAAACCGAAGACGAATTCAAATTTTGACCTGATCATGGTGCTACACGAAAAGTCAGTTATTTTAGTCAATTATTTTACATTATGTTATAATTATTTAATCAATACTGAGGGCATATGAAAGTTCCAATGTACCAAATATAATGCCAATCCATCCAACGATTGTTGAGACATTACAATAAAAACAAAAATGTTGACCTCGTGATGCTAGAGTAAAAGTTAGAAAATCACCAAAGTCAGTAGGATTCATCTTCTGGGGACCATGAGTCTGTACAAAATTTCATGGCAATCCATCTGGGTTTTTGTTTTTTCAGTTGTTGAGATTATTCAGTCTGGACCAATGTGCTGGACCAGACAACAGACAGACTGACGAGTCCTGCCACTAGTGTGCTGAAAAAACACACTAGTGGCAGTTTAAAAATAGCATAAATCAGCCGTTTATAGATCCTACACACATCGACACAGGTGTTATGGTTAATTAGACCTCTGCTCAGGTTTAAGTTGGATGCAGTTAGGCTGGGAATAAACTAAGGTCACCAAACTCCATGTACTGATAAAAATAACTGGATTATCTTTGGAAAATGTACACCTTTAACATTAAAGTGGGTTAAAGGTTCAAGATTTCGAACAGGTGCAATAAAACTAACATGAGCATGAGGGAGATGTTTGCACACAGTCCTGAGAAGAGGTCTAATCAGGGACAATAAGTGAAAACACCTGTGTGAGTGTAACAAGGCTACGTTGAGTCTTTTTAAAGCAAAAAAACCAAAAATCCTTTTACAGCCTGCCACTGGAACAACATGACCTTTTCAAGGCCATTGTCTCTGCCCCTGGGACAGTCAGTGCACGATACAAAATGTTCTCTATTTCACTCATGCGACAAGTTATTTTGAGCTGTTTTTAAGCAAATGATTTTGGGGTTCCAAACATGTCCACTGACAGGAAAACTGCACTGTGGTACTATCACTATTTTCAAGACGCACTTATTAAATCTTCCTGTATATATTCATCCTTATTGGACTGTCTTTGTAAAACTGCATGGTTGCAAATCAGTCTTATTTGGGAAGATGTCCCCAATATATCAGACTGATGTTTCTGCCAATATCCAAATGTAGTTTTTAAAAAAAAGTAATTTCTGAATTATTCCTCCAAAATGACCGGACTTCACTTTTCTGTACTTGTTATTCATCTCATCGGTTCTCTAGCTTTGCTGTACTCTGTTACATTTGACTGTTATGAACACTGGTACCAGATTTAGATGAAAGGGATCAGATGTTAGAATTTGGTGAGTTCATGAAGCCATTGATTCAGTCTGCAGACTGCTTCCCAAGCCAAACATATTCCCGTACCAGTGCTGTATATGCAGACTGGCTCCACTCCTTCCTTTCACTAGCTTTTTTAATTCACCAAACTAAATGTAAATAAAATATAACTGTGTTGATTCTTCAACAAGAATTCCTCTCCATCTTCCACTCTATTCTGTGCCATTGTGGTTGCTACCAGAAGATGGCGCTGTTTCTTCACAAATATCCACTGAAACCTGCGTTAGCTCCTGTTGTGTGGTGGCTCTGGTCTGGTCCTGCTGATTTTCCCTCTAATCATCTAATCAGAGGTGGTCTATCACCTGGGGTGTCAGGTGAAGGTAAACCATCAGGATGGCAACAAGTGTCTGAAACCATCGTGTACCAGGAGGTTTTTCACAGTTCTGATCTATGATTGTAGAAATCTTCCACTTATGTTGCCACAGGTGGTTTTGTTTAAAGTGATGATGTAGCGCAGTGTCAGATATATTCTCTCAAAGTCAACCAAAATTATAAGGAAGTGTAAAATGTGACAATTTGTAAAAGTAATAGATCTAAATGAAAATCAATGCAGGGTTCATGAGTTTCTTTATGATATTGTGCAAGATAATACTGCCTGTTTTACATGTTTCTGATCATGTTAACTACTTGAGGAAGAAGCAATGATTTGAAATTGAGAAAATAATCTCACCACCAGGTCAATTCAGTACCTCTTCTGGAGCTTTCAATCATATAACATGATCCTCATCAGCAGATGGAGTTGGTACAGATTTTCTTCTGACCACTTTAAGGAACTCTCATCCATGTTAAACATCTACAATTCCTCGTGTTCTCCTGTAATCATATTAATACAAACCAATAAATTAGAAGCAATGACACAGTTTTTATCTCATCGGATGTTTGTCTGACAGTGTAAACCATCTCATAACTCCTTAGTTCTGTAGGATTATTAATGTCACATCACAAACTGTTATATTTGAAAAGAAAAGACAAGACACAGAGTCCCTTTATACCTTTAACGTAGAATATCGGGAGACAAAGCATTACAAATATTTGTATTTCATCCTAATATTACTTTTCTAATTAGCGTCTACTTTCTAATGAACTAAACAGAAACAAAAAGAGTATACTGGCTTGTGTGATGACTGTAATATATTTATAGTTTGGAACAATATTGGAATTATTTTTATCTGCTTGAATATTCATGGTATGGAAGTTTTTGCATGTTTGCACTGATTACATATATATGGTGATATTGCCTGTTTTTACTATTTCTACTACTAGTCAAGTCAAGTTTATTTATACAGCACATTTAAAAACATCCAGAATTGACCAAAGTGCTGTACAAATTGAAGTGAACGGTACAACAAAAGTGAATAAAATTACATCAGTAGTAAGAACTAGTTGAGGAAGAGGGCAACAATTTGAAATTGAAAAAAAATAATCTCGCCACAAGGTCAACTGAGTAGCTGTTCTGGAGCTTTCTATCATATCACATGATCCTCATCAGCAGATGGAGTTGGTCAAGTTGTCATGGAATTGCAGATGTTCAGATTTTTTCTACTTACATACTTTTAAGATTTCTCGTCCATGTTTAAAGATCAGAAAAAAATCACAGCTGAGTGAACTCATCTGCAAATGAAGGCCATATGATATGATCGAAAGCTCCAGAACAGCTACTAAAACGGACTTTGTAGTGAGATTGTTTTCTCAATTACTGGTTTCAAGGTCGAGAATAAACTTTGAACCTCAACAGTTTGAAAGATCTGAAAAAGACGACAGAGAGACTAAAGAGAGGTTTTCAAAATGTATTGTTATATAAAAAGAAAAGAAAAGTGACGAATCTGTTTCCAAAAATAGAGAAATTGCAGAACAGATTTTTAAATCACACCGGACAGTCGTCTCCTTGACATTTTGTAAGAGCATTTCTCATATGAAGAGTGGCGTTGATCATCACTTCCTGCAGTCTGAATAATAAAATGTCCTTTTCACTATCAACATGTGTCACTGAATTTAAATGTTACATTAAATTTGCAGCTACTGTTCGTATTTTATAGTTTTAAAGTGTTGCATGGCCCCACTTCACTGTCTCTTTCTCATGAAGCTTTCATGTTGTTCCAGGAGAAACAGTCTGACATGAGTGATGTTTTATCAGTGAACACCAGGAGATTAAATCTGGTCACTACTGACCTTTGGGCCTGGAGTAATTTCCTTACAGAGACATTACTCTAGTTTGATTGTCAAACAGAAAGACATTATGTCGGTCGGACAGAAAAGAGAGAAACCTTCAGTGACTAATGCAAGTCATTAAGTCAACTCTAATAACAGCTGCTCTCCAGGATTAATTATTTAGGAACCCTAATTAGTTTTGGACTGTGATTGACTGGCGACCAGTCCAGGGTGTACCCCGCCTCTCGCCCAATGTCAGCTGGGATCGGCTACAGCCCCCCCGCGACCCTCTAAGGATAAGCAGTATAGATAATGGATGGATGGAATTAGTTTTGGATGCTTGTTGGACAGCAGCTTTTTCTGACTTTATGTTAAAGCGTAAAAGAAAGGAGGAAAAGGAACGCCTGTTACTGTCCTATCAGATGTTTAGTGGTTGGTATGTCACATGACCACATCACCTGCTTGGATTGGTTTTTGTCGTGAACTACATAATACATCCATACATAATAATAACTTTATTTATATAGCACCTTTCAAAAGCAAAGTTACAAAGTGCTTTACAAAAACTCCTAGGTTGCGGGCCTCTTTGTGAATATTATTTGTTAAGGCACCAAGACTAGAGGAGATATATTTGAACATCCAATTTTTTATTTCAGCAAGGCAGGACAGGATACAAGTAACATCCGTGTTAACAGTCTTTAAAGGGACATACAATTGTGTGTCATCCACGTAGCAATGGAAATCAATGCCATGTCTACGCATGATTTGCCCCAGGGGTAGCATATAAATGGTGAATAAGAGGCCTCATTCCATCAATCTGCTGCTATATCAGTCTCCACTCTTCTGGTTTTAGGGTTTCCACCAGATGCTGGAACCTGGCTGGAGGGATTTGCTCCCATTCAGACACAACAGCATCTGTGATGTCCAACACTGATGTTGGATGATGCAGGTCAGGGCTCTGTGCAGGCCAGTCAAGTTCTTCCACACCAAACTGGGTAAAACATTTCTTTATGGAGCTGCTTTCTGCAGGGGGGCGCATTGTCATGTTGAAACAAGAAAGGAACAAAAACAAACTGCTGCCACTAAGTTGAAAGCACGTTGTATGCTGTAGCATTACGATTTCCCTTCATGGGAACTACACACCAAAAGTACACAAAAGTATGTGATCAGGGGTGTCCATAAACTCTTTCAGCCATATAGTGCATGTACAGTATATATGTGGGATTTGGGGGATTATGTGCAGGCTGGCAGGAAGTGTCCATAACTTTAACCAGTGTTGCTCATACCTAAATTGTGCCTTTTTTTACGGTGACTGTAGCAAAAACATAGTGTCTTCAAATTTTATCAGTGATTATATGTTCAGAAGTGGTCACCGTGACTACGATTACTCCTACCTTTCCCACAGTTTCTTGCAAGGAATTGGAAGAAGAAAAGGGTTGGTCACAGCCAGCTGAGTTGGCTGATAGTCGGCACTCTTGGATGTGTTATGGCACCAGAGGACCGAATATGAGCTGACATTGGACCAAAGATGGCTGCCAGTTTTGTTTTGCATTTTTACATTTACTGAATGTAATAAACCACAAATGAGGGACTGTGGAGGAATGCCACCCAGGAAGACATACCGGTAGCTACGACAGTCAAAAGTAGAAAGTGGAAATGGATAGGTCACACCCTTAGGAGGGACACAAATTACATCACAAGACAAGCCCTGGACTACAGTCCACAGGGGAAAGAGGAAACAGGGTAGGCCGAGAAAGACCTGGAGACGTTCCACGCTTCAAGACTTGGAGAAAATAGAAATAGGCAGGAAACAAAAAAAGGATGCCATATGCCCCTAAATGGGGTAAAGAGGTTTAAGTCAGTAAGTCAAGAATGTAATAAAAAACATGAACAACCCATAAATGTCCGATAAATATGGGTGCTACAATATAGAGAAAGAAAACAAAAACATACAAATATCATCTGATTGTTGAACCAAATCATGTGTTAGTTTTTGTCACGATAGGTATCTATTGTTGTTATATGTTATCTTTATTGTGGTTTCCTGTGTTATTTTGGTAGTCTTGTATCGTGTTTCCTGTGTATTCCTACCCTTGTGTCATTATCCTTGAGTGTCTTCACCTGTTCCCCATTGCTCACCTGCCCCTGGTTTCCTCGTTAGTTTTGTCTCTATTTATACCAGTCTCTGTGCCTTGGTCTTTGTTGGTTCATTGTGTATCCTGTTGTTGGTGTATTGTTGTCCTGTGTCAGATGTGCTACAGTCTCTTCATGCATGGTTTTGGTGTTTGATGGTTTTCTAGCACTTCTGTGATTTCCTGTGTTGGACTACTTTTCCCGTGCTCCTGTGTCTTCCTGTGCTGGGACTAATCTTCTTGTTTTGCCTACCCAAACCAAGTAAGCATTTAAATAAAACTTCTAATTCAAGATTTCAAGATTCAAGATTTCTTTGTCATTTCCTGAGTATTTACATACCCTTAAGAAACGAAAAAACGTTCCTCAACCAGTGCATTTACACTACAATATTTAAAAACAGACATTCAACAAACAGTGACAACTTAAATTAGATAATGGATGTATAAAATAGCAGCATGTTAAAATGGACAGGTAAGAAAATCTAAAGTCAGATAAAAAAATTTAAAATTACATTGTGACAGGGAGCCGGAAGATAATGTAGATTATTTAACAGTCTTACAGCTTGTGGAAAAAAGCTGTTGAGCATCCTGCTGGACCTGCAGCAGATGCTCCTGTATCTCTTCCCCGAAGGCAGGAGTAAGAACAATCCCTGAGAGGGGTGATGGGGGTCCTTTAACATGGCGGAGGCTCTGCGGATGCAGCACTGATGGAAAATCTCCATCAAAAAAGAGAGGGGGGTATCAATGATTTTACTTGCCATCTTCACCACTCTGTTTAGCTGCTGTTGTTCATAGGCTTTGCAGTTTCCAAACCAGGATGTGATGTTATAGGTGAGGATGCTTTCAATGGTGCCCCTGTAGAAGGTAATGAGATGTGGGGTGGAGAGTCCAGCCTTTTGGAGTCTACGGAGCCGATGTAACTGCTTTGAACCTCACTAACCGTCTGCATTTGGGTCCTCCTCCTGCCATTCCCAGCTATGAACCTTGACAGTTTTCTGCCGAAGGACAGAAATCGATCACCTGCTGCATTTCATCAGAAGAAATGTGAAGAATAGTATAATATAATAATAAAAATACATTCATTTTTTTTATTTTCTTGGGAGGACAGTCTCTTTGTGGCTGGCATCTTTGGATGGTCTTTAGGCTGCGGACTGTGCTTGATTTGAGCTCCAGATAGCAGTAACTGGGTTACCAACTGTAGTGCATCATGGATCTCGTCCAGCCACGCAGACATGTTGGGTACCTGGGTGAGGAAATGTGAAGAGTTTTCTGGAGCGTCGATCCCCAGGCTCTCCTCCTGACCTCCACCCGGCCCTTCTCTGAGATAACATGATGTTGAATTCATGTTGGTACTTTTCCTTCAGCGATGATTAAACCTCTCAGGATCATCAAAAGCAGCTTTTAGCCATTTAGAAAGAGGCACAAGTGGAAAAGTAAACTTCTTGCCAAGTGTGTGTGTTTCCATTATTAGAATTCAGAAGTGAGCGTCAGCACATTTTTACATTTTCACCAGTTTGAAGATGGGCACTTTTGTCATATACAGAAACTTAAGTTGAAATATAACGTGGGCTCTCTGCTCAGGGGAGTTGGTCTGTACCCTTTCTCATCAGTAGGGGGGAAAAGCTGACTGCAAGATTCTGTAAAGGACACATTTGACATTTTGGTAATTCTCTCTGGAAACATGGAAAAAAATTTGCTGCTCATAAGACAGGCTTAGGCAAACCCGTGGCTTGCCTTTATTTCTCTACACTAATTATCGACATGGCAATTACAAAAGCTTGTTTTATGTAAATATCAGAGCGAGGATAAATCTTCACCACCAGTATTGGATGTGATATATATATATATATATATATACATATATGGATGCTGCAATGGGTTGTTTAGGCTTTTCTGATTATGAATATCCTCCAAGGACCCAGCAGCTTAGTATCCTATGAATTATGTTCTTAATGGGTGATTCTGCACCTCACGTTCAGTGTGCCATATGAATAAAAATTATATTCATGAGTGTTAAACAAATGCAACAGTTAGAAATTTGACATTCAAACTTTAATTAGGTTAGATTCAATTCAGTTTTATTTATATAGCGCCATATCATAAAGTTATCTCAGGGCACTTTTTCATATAGAGCAGGTCTAGACTGACTCGTTATATTTACAGAGACCCAACAATATAAATGGATGATAACAGCCAATTAGAAATGCCAAACAAGAAGCATTCTTATTATCTTATTATTCCAACGGAAAACAAGAGCAGCCTACCAAGGAAAAAGTCTGAGGTTACTAGAAAAAACACAAGGATTTATCTTAACTTTCAAAAGGAAATCAGCTAAATTGCTCCTGTGCAAGGTGGTTCTCTGCCAGTTTCTTCACTGCGGGTTTCAGAGAAGTTAGTTTCATTGCGCCTGAGGCCATCAAGCGATTGCAGTACTTGGACTGCATGTGAAGGACCTGGCTGAATCCCTGCTCAACTATATGTTGTTGGGAAAGCAAGAAGCAGCGGCCTGGTCTTCTCCCAGAGAGCCGGTAACGCTGGGCATATTTGACCCACATGCTGCCCCAACCAGAGGTGCGGAAAGTAGCCTAGGCCTCGTTGTTGCACTGGATGTCAACAAGACGCAACTGGATAGCGGGCTCGCATACGGTCAGGTCCGCCTGAAAGGGCTGCACCACCCATCTATGTCAGCCTTAACCATCCTCAGGTGGTCGGTGTAAATGAGGAGGCGGTCATCGGTAAGAGCTTCAGACACCTGCAATGAGTGTAGGCCTAACCACCTAATTGTTCTCTGTGCAGATTTTTAGACTATCTGATTTTGAGCTGGTTATTTTATTGATAATTAGTCTACTAATAAATGTCTTTATATTTATAATGCACATATGTCACTTATTATCCAACATGTGACTTTTTGGTATTAAATAGGGTAGGATTAATTCAGCGTATTTTTGAATAGTGTTTGGTCTGACATTGTTTTGTGTTATTCTAGGCAAATTAAACCTGGTAAATGCCTTTTATTCATATACTTATTAAAGATGTTTAATGAAGACTTAAAGTTCACGACTAGACGAAACTGTTTTAGAAGGCTGCAGAGAAAAATTGCAGGCTAAACTCCCGTCTCAGCTGGAATCAAGCCGGCTGATGGTGCTGTGACTCAGCTTGTCAGGTGGCATGTGTCTGGTTTTAATATTGTGTTAAAGAAGTGTTTATTTATGTTTATTATGATTGATGTGTCTGGATGCTAGACGCTGAGTTGCTTTCACGGGAAGTCCGACAATGGAACATCCCTTTTGTAAATGTGTAACCACAGCAATAACACGGCGTTCACGGTGTAGAAATGAATGCTTTCAAGAGAAAAAAACTCTTCATTTCCTCCACGGGGAAAACCAAGGAAGAGAGCGTCCATTTTCATGAGTTGACACAGTAAACGCCATGTTGGTGAAATTCTATAGATGATTCTTTGACGTCCCGTTCCTGTGAAGGCAGCATGGAGCTGCACAGAAACAAGTAAAGAGTCGTTGCTATGGAAATTATACACTGTCTCGTCTAGTCGCATTGGTGGTGTAAACTGGCAGGTTTCAGAATGTTGCAGACCGTAGGCCTATATATTTGCAAGTAGTTGCAAGTTTCAACTCCTTTCATCGTGAATCTTTGGTGTAAACTCAAACGTAAAGTAACTGCATTAAACCTATTTAAGTGTGTTATGCTTTAGAGATAAATGCAACCAATCATATATAATATATAGTAATAGACATTTATGTAAGATAAACACAAAAACGTTCTAATGTCAGTGTGCTCTGTTAAAGAATTGTGCGTGTGTTCCCGTTTGTGTGTAATTGTGTATTTGTGCATAAGACTGCATGTGTGTGTTTCTGCACGTGTCTTTTCATTTGTGAAAACACACACAAACACAGATACGTGCAGAGAAGCAGCAGAGATGAGGGAAATTCTTATCATTGCTGCAAAAAACTGTCACCGGACTGTTTCTCTACACTGCAATTACAGAACAGAGAACAGTGTGCATTATTTAAGGACAAATGTACGCTGTGTAGGCAGACAGAAGCAGAAAGGTCCCGAACCCACAACCCTTAATTACCTCACAGTGACGCACTAGAGCGCCTCTGAAGGATGCTGGGCTGACAGAGTGAACTTGTCCAAGTGTATGTTATTTACCAATCCAGTGAACTCAGAGCTGCGCCTTTGTCCTGAGGGTTCAAAAGGAAAGGGCGGAGTAAGGTACTTTTCCCCATGAATAGTTTATTATTCAGCACAATGTCATTATTATTTCTCTTCTTTGATATTCTACTCTTTAATTTTCCTTTTCTTTCAGTTCATAAAAGTTGAAATATTAATCCCAGTGAGGGAAGATCAAAGCTGCTTCATCATCTCTTCAATACGCTTGAAATGTTCTGCAACATGACAGTTTAAAACGGACTTCTGCGGCCCACGCTTCAAACATCTTGTGTCTTCAGTGTACCGGGCAGCCTTTAAGGGGCTTAGCATTATGATTTAATGGTAAGAACTGGCAGGTTTTTGCATTAATCATCCCCTCCATCCACACAGGTTTGAAACAGATGCTCCTCCCCTATGTGTTAATGATGCAGACTGTGTCAAATGAACCAGGGGATTTTAAAAGGGTTTATAAAAAGAAAAAGAATATATCTGACAGATCAAGTGAAGGGATTCATTGTGACAGGAGGCAATCAGCAGCTGCTTGAGTGCATAAATTGTGCCGGGAGGGTTCTGCAAAGCTGGTTAAGAACAATGAAGAAAGAGTGAGGAAAAAAAGAGGTGAGAAAAATGTTTTGGGGCATGTGATGAAATCTAAAATTAAGATTTCAGTTTGGAATGACCTGGACTGCGTGGACTAGGACACTACAAGCCTGATGTGTTCTTTCAGTCAGGTGTAAGTGGGCGGGTGTTTTTACTGTTCAAGGTCATTGATACCGAAAATCCAGAAGCTGCTTCTCGCAGGCTGTCAGTCAGTCAGTAAATCAGTAAGATAATTATGAGCATGGTGTGAACAGAGGAGCTGCTTCCTGCTGTGTTAAACACAACTTGTCACACCTGGACGCACTGCTGATTGACTCTTGGAGGCATCTCTAGGATGCTCTGATTTATCTGCAATCATCATCAGCCTCACAGGCAGCACAGAGTGTCTCCCAGACCAACATATAAAGCCTGTAATCAATACAGAAACCTACTTATATCTGACTGCAAGGCCTGTGATTGTATACTGATCTTATGTTCTATTGCTATGCTGTTTGTTAAATCTCCCTCTAACTGTGGGACATTCAATTAGATTGTAAAGTAAAGCCATAATGACTTCAGGAATGTTTTTAAATCTTCAGTGTCTGATTTCTGGGCCACTTGGGAGCAGTGGAAACAAGCTGTACACAACACAACTTCACACTTCACAACATCACCATTAAGTTGTAACAGTTGCCTGTTATAAACATCCAGCAGACACAGAGCAAAATTCCGACCGTCATTTGAAGTCATGTTTCTGGCCACCAGGTGAATGGAAGTCCAGTATTCACCCTCCTTTTAGCTCTGGTTTAGTCTCCACCAACTCCTGAGGGAAATATCGAACTCCCTCAGACCACCTTCCCCAAAAATACAGCCGTATAGGTCGTCTGTGCAAACAGCTTATTCCACCCATATTTACTGTTCGGTGTTTATTGTTAGGCAGCAACCTCTAGTAGCCGTAGTAATTATGATGGGAGCAAAGGAGTAAGTTAGGTGAGGTAGTATAAAGAGCAACAAAGTCCACATAGGGAGGAGGTCGAGGTGGATGGATGGGTCAAACACAGGAGGCCGCTGTTCATGTGTGTGAAACCAAAAGTCAACGTTGACTTATTGTTACATTACGTCACGCGACATAACTTAACTTACAACCTAACCAAAATGCGACCCTTTCACAACGTTATCCACGTGTTTATTGTTGTTACCATGACGACAAAGGTCAGGTACGCCTGTTGCTGGTACTCTACAACGGTCACATATGTCGTTTTGGGAGTCATTGGCAAACAATCTATTCTGTCGTTTAGGTATGAGGACGTGTTGGACTCTTCAGCTGCTAAATGCTCCACTATGTTCACCAGCTAGTCACTAACTTTGTCTGTCTTTGGAGCTTTTTTTGCTGAAAACAGCTGCCTGCTGTGGCCAAAAATGACTCTATGAGAACTGTGAGAGTGAACTAAAACAATAAAGTTGTGGGCCAGAAAACCAAAACAATTAGCTGAAAGACTCTAAATCAATCAGTGGAGCTGACAGAACCTGCGGAGTTGGGTGATAATTCAATGGGGGTTTCTTGAAGCAAGCCCTTTCACATTGCACATAGTCATTTGATCCATTATTAACATAAAAATATTGATTATAGCAGCATTAATGTGGATCGTCACATTTGGCCAATACTCAATCTGTCAGAGTCTGCACATATTCATGCTCTTCTCAGAATGAATTATAATAACTTCTCATCTCGTCCATCATCAGGTCAAATGTTTAATATGTCCAATACTTTGGTTTATGACCAAATGACGATCCCATCAGCCTCAGCTGTATTTTGTGTTTAGCGCTAATTAGCAAATGGTAACATGCTGAACTAAGATGGTGAACATGGTCAATATTATACCTGCTTAGCATCAGCATGTTGGCATTGTCATCGTAAGCAAGTTAGCATGCTGACGTTAGCATTTAGCTCAAAGCACCACTGTGCCTTAGTACAGCCTCACAGAGCTGCTAGCATGACTTGTAGACTTAGTCTTGTTTAAAAGATAAGAAAAGATAAACTGTTACCAGTTGTAACTAATGGCTTTATTAATGCTTAATAAATCATTTCTAAATACTTTATAGATCAGTTATAAGCTGTTAATAAGAACAACTTTTGGGTTACACAGTTGTGAAAAAATCCCTTTGACTAATTGGACCATATGACCATTTACCTTCAAGAAAATGGCTGCAGAGACTCTGAACCAAAATCCATTTTTTACAACATATTATGCATTTATTGATGGAGTTAAATCCATGCCCCTGAAATGTCAAACTACTATAGAGAAGTCCTTTGGGAAAAGTTTTCTGATGGAAATTCACTTCATTAATTTAGTGTGGCCCAAACTACATGTTGTTCAGGTGGAGAGAGAGAAAGATCCCATGGCAGCGTCCTCACAGACGACAGTTACATTGATGACTCACTCAGTCATGAAATTAGATGTGACTGCCACCGGTGGAGTCAAACTCAGAGAGCTCGGCTCATCTTTTAAAAACATTACTTTATATCACATTTGCTTGACACTGGTAGAGTAATGATGCTCATTAATCATGGTCTTATTTCACACTGATGACTTGTGAGACTGGAGATACAGCAATTAGTGATGAGTCACCACTGGAATTAACACCCGACCCTGATGGTGCTTCACTGCAAAAGCCGGCTGCTATGCCATCTGATGACCAATCAAAACCCAGCACTGAGAAGACGTGATCCTTTTTTGTCACCTCATCTTCCTTCATTCCTTCCATCCCTCCTCCTCAAGTCTCCATTTGAGGTGTTTTCCGGAAAGGAGATGCTCTTTGCTAACAAGACAGTTCAGAGGCAGTCGTATTGGTGTGTGTAATTAAGGCTGGGCTCTTCAGATAGATGCCTCACTGAATGGAGATTCCCCCCTCTGTCAGTGTGCCCTCTCTTTTCTTTTCGTTCTCTGCCCTTCCCTTGACATAAAACTCCCAATTTACCCAAAACAAGATCTCAAACTGCTTTTAGGGAACAAAAACAGAGGTAGTAAGTAGGTAGGGAGTAATTATGCTTCTGGATGTACTGCTGCAACATAGCAGAGGAAGAACTATTATATAATGGCCACATATTACACCACCTACACTTATTTTAATGTTTTTTTCATCTTTTAGAACATCATGATTTCACATGGGTTCAGAAAATGCCACTGTTCTTATTTGGACTTTTGGACGTGCAGAGAAAACCACAGTGGACAAGCCAAGCAGGAAGCTATTTTTAGCTCCTGAAAAGTTGACATTTCTGAGATATGAGACCACAATATGAGGTTTTTATCTGATAGCCTATCAGAGAAATGGGTGGGATGCCATCAGGGACCAGGCCTGAAAAAAGATAGATAGGATAAAAGATAGAAGAAGAGGTAATGAGAGCGCAGCACTCACACACATGTACACACACCTTGATTAGATGCCTCCTGAACTGGAGATATTGGAAACAGAGAAATCATTAGAATTGGTGTCAGTTAATTTACCAAGTATAATAAATTTACAGGGCACTGACACACACAGGGCTAGCATTTAAACTGATGACTAAACCTGATGGGGAAACCACCAAGTCTAATTTTCCAAACATTAAAGGAAAAATCTGTTTAAATGAGTGGAAAACATAACAAATACAGATGCTTCCATACAGGACACAGGGGGGTCACTGCATCATGTGCTCAGCATGAAAATGAATCATATGTTATGGTCTTCACAGTCACCAGATCTCAATCCACTCTTATGGGAGTGTTAGACAGCGTTCTCCACCACCATCATCAAAACACCAAATAGGAAGGAATATTTTGGAAGAATGCTGTTAAGCATTTTTTTTTAAAATTCGTCTCCCATCTGTATCTGAACCATAGACTATATATAAAGATGGACGACATGACAGCTCCCCAAAATGTCACGTCTCTTTAGTCCTTGTGTGTGTTTTATTTTGAAATCACTTCCTGTCTTGTCGTTTCAGTTCCTACCCTCGTGTCTGCTTGATTAGCCACACCTCTACTTCTATGTTTTGCCCAGCCTTTTTGTGTTACTTTTTGCTATTAAAGCTCATTTAAAAGACTTCCTTGCTGTCTGCTCCTGAGTCCAGTCCACACTGGCTGACTCAACACTTTAACAAATGTAATTTGGAATATACGCCTTGGTGTTCTTGTAAAACTCACAGAAACCTCAGAATTATAAAGTGGTGGAACAAACCAACCGAGCAAGTGCATAAAATAAGTTTAAACCTGCGATCACTGATGTTTTTGGCCACTTGGGGCAGCACAACAAGCTGTAACACTAACATATTATCGCCTTATAAACGACAGCTCCCCATAGGTCATAAACCCCGTCCCCCCCATGTTAGTGGATGGGACATGGGCCAAACTGAAAATGTCAAATAAAATGTTCCCAAAGAGTTTCTGTCATTTTAGGTAGTTCTCACGCTGATGAAGTATTCGTTTTTCTGATAAGTTTGTTTTTAGTTATTTGATGCTATTAAAAAGGGGGTGTGACATCATGATTGACAACTGTGAGTGTGCTCGCGATTGGTTTGGGTGGGAACTCAATAAGGATCACTGCTGCGCAAACTCTGGCTCCAAATGACGTCACCAGCACAAGATAGCAGCGCACGTATCTGGGATATTTTGGCTTCATTTTTGTACAGTGGGAGGAAGTGGAGACGCGTCGTCCATCTTTATATACAGTTTATGATCTGACAGAACGGATTGTTTTTATTGTGATGGACTTTAAGACTAGAAAGCACTGAGAGAGTCCTCGTCAAAACCTCTTATTTCAATAATAGAAAAATTATTTTGAAATGTTTGATCTTGATCTGCAAAGACAGTGATAGAATATTAAGGCATACATGTGGCTGATTGTATGTTTTTTTGTTTTCATGTGTCAAGTCAATTTTGTTTTTTTATTTGTATTTTTGGGGCATTTAGACTTTATTGGATAGTGACAGCTGCAGAGAGAGAGAGAGAGAGAGAGAGAGAGAGAGAGAGAGAGAGAGAGAGAGAGAGGGGATGACATGCAGCAAAGGGCCCGGGCTGGAATCGGACTGGTGCCACTGCTGTGAGGTCTCAGCCTTATAATGTTCACTTTACCAGGTGATCTACTGGGTGCACCCCCGTGTCAAGTCAGTTTTATTTGTGTAGCCCAAAATCACAAATTTGCCTCAAAGGCTTGTACAATCTGTACAGCATGTGCCACCCTCTATCCCTAGACGCTCTGTTCGAATAAGAGAAAACCTTTGAGGAGGGGAAAAAGTAAGAAATCTCAGGTAGAGCAGTAGAGGATCCTGCTGCCAGTCAGGACAGACATGCAATAGTTATGTGCAGAGTAGACAAAAATAACAATCGTAAAATTACACTAAATTCTTAAGGTGAATTTCTTCGATGTCTGTACGCAACATTGTTGTTGTGACGGCACCTCTCAGCTCAGTGTTACACCCAACACATTTGTTTTTCCTTCCTGCTGTTTGCCATCAATGGTCAATTCGCAGCATCACCAGAGCAACAGGTGGGCTGCACCTGCTGTCAGGAGATAACTGAATGTGGCTTTTCACAGGAATGCGGTGAATATATATGAAGTGGGCAAACCCAACAAATATCTATTCAGCCATCAGGGGTTATGAAATTAATATTTGTTTTAGCTATGTTCTGTCAACCACGCAGCTGGACGTTTTATCTCGTCTTGTTGGGCTTAATTACCACTGAAATGCAAATGGCCAGATCACAGTAGTTTAGATTAATGGATCAGCAGGCTGGTAAATATAGAACTTGGAAAATGTGTTTATTGATTTATTGGTATGCTGCTCCATCATCATAGAATATAGTTATAAACAGAGTTTGACGCTGATACTCTGATGTCTCTGGGTTGTTTCTCTCATTGACGGCATGATTTTGGTATCACATGTAAACAGTGGTTAGCGCTTTATCTTCACAGAAAGAAGGTTCGAATCCACTGGTCTGGGCCTTTCTGTCTGGGTTGTCTGGTTTCCTCCCACAGTCCACTGACATACAGGTTAGGTTACCTGGAACGCTGGGAAATTGTAATTTTTGCCAAGACATGTCCTGCTTAGTCCAGCACAAAATGTTTTTTGGGATGTGCATGTTTTTTTTCCTCCAGTTAGTTAAATGGAAACTCTAAAATTGCCTGTAGGTGTGAATATCATCATTTTTTTCTTTCAGTTTTTTGTTAGAAAATTGTAAACTCTGCACAGATGTAAAAGTGGGCTCTTGTCTCCTCTGCGTGTCTTTCTGAATGTTAATAAGATTTGAATGAATCATTTTTCCTCAGGATATAGAGACAGTCAGACTCAATGTCCTATATTTTGGCAGCGGTGTCCAATTATATCTCATAAATATCTGATTGTCTGGGGATTTAACTGATAACTACCTCACTGATTTCAAGTTTGAATGAATCAACTGATCAATGAAGTCTCGCACAGTGGACTGTTGGAGGGACAAAGCGTCACAGTCTGTTTCCTGGTCCCTGTCCCTGTGTTCCCAGGCCCTTCTGTGTTATTCGCCACTAGTTCACCAGATGCCCTCAGACTTTCTCCTGTCATTCCAGATCCTGCCACTCCAATTTGCCTTGCAATCACCTCATTCGTCTCACCTGAGCTTCTCCGCCCATCTCCCCACCTGCACCTCATTCCTCATCAGCCACTCCAGTTCATCCTGGTTGCCATGTGTCCAGTTGCTATGTTGCTGTCTTGCCTTATGTATGTTCCCTTGAGCTCTGTCACCTGAACCTAGACCTGCATGTAAGCTCACTGAGTACACTACTAGATCATTGAACTGCATCAGTCTGCTTGTTCGTCCGCGTTCGGGTCCTTTCCCTGCTGCCTGCACTTTGCATCATAACACAAAGCTGCAAACTCTCTGCCCTTTATCAAACATGTTTGGACTCCACTGCCTCAGGGGCAACCACTCCAAATTGTTTTGCTAAAAATAGAATGAGAAAACATCGTGGTAAACTGGTGGGGGGGAAAGAGAGCTGTCAAATCTATTCATTCAATTTCTCCAGTTTCAGTGTTTTTTTAAGCTGCACTAATCAATATGTTTATATTAACAAAGGATGACTATGTAATATGTGAAAGGGGTCGCTCATAGTGATGAACCACAGACTGTATAGAAAGATGGACAACACGTCTCCACTTCCTCCCACTGTACAAAAATGAAGCCAAAATATCCCGGATACGGGAGCTGCCATCTTGTGCTGGTGACATCATTTGGAGCCAGAGTCTGCGCAGTAGTGATCCGCAGTGGAGCCGCAGTATCGAGGTCCCGCCCATAAACCCGCCTAAACCAATCACGAGCACACCACAAGTTGTCAATCATGATGTCACACCCCTTTTTATAGCATCAAATAACTAATTCAAACCAAACTTATCAGAAAAATGAACACTTGAACAAACATCAGCGTGATAAGAACTACCTGAAATGACAGAAACCATCCACTAACATGGAGGGGGCGGGGCTTATGATCTATACTGCAGCCAGCCACCAGGGGGATATCCAGATGTCTTGCTTCACTTTTGGGGAGGTGTCATGTCCATCCATCCATCCATCCATTTTCTTCTGCTTGCCTGGGACCGGGTCGCAGTGGCAGCAGGCTAAGCAGGGTTGTGCAGACGTCCCTCTCCCCAGCAACGCTTTTCAGCTCCTCCTGGGGGATCCCAAGGCATTCCCAGGCCAGATGAGATATATAATCCCTCCAGCGTGTTCTGGGTCTACCCCGACGCCTCCTACCAGTTGGACGTGCCTGGAAAACCTCTAAAGGGAGGCGTCCAGGGGGCATCCTAATCAGATGCCCAAACCACCTCAACTGGCTCCTTTCGATGCGAAGGAGCAGCGGCTCTACTCCGAGCTCCGTACCCTGTCTCTAACGGTGAGCCCAGCCACCCTTCGGAGGAAACTCATTTTGGCCGCTTGTATCCGCAGTCTCATTCTTTCGGTCACTACCCAAAGCTCATAACCATAGGTGAGGGTTGGAACATAGACCGACTGGCAAATTGAAAGCTTTTGTATGGGCCTGTGGAGTGGCAGATGGTGGTTCCCATCTTCAAAAAGGGGGATCGGAGGGTGTGCTCCAACTATCAGGGTATCACACTACTCAGCCTCCCCGGGAAAGCTTACGCCAGGGTGCTGGAAAGGAGACTCCGACCAATTGTCAAACCTCGGATCCAGGAGGAGCAATGCGGATTCCGTCCTGGCCGTGGCACAGTGGACCAGCGCTTTACCCTTGCAGGCTTGCTGAGGGTTTCATGGGAGTTTGCCCATCCAGTCTACATGTGTTTTGTTGACTTGGAGAAGGCTTTCGACCGGGGTACTGTGGGAGTATGGGGTACCGGGGTCGCTGCTAAAAGCCATCCGGTCCCTGTATAATCAAAGTGAGAGCTGTGTCCGCATTCTTGGCACAAAGTCAAACACGTTTTCAGTGGGTGTTGGACTTTGCCAGGGCTGCCCCTTGTCGCCGATTCTGTTTGTGATATTCATGGACAGGATCTCAAGGCGCAGCCGGGGGGAGGAGAGTGTCCGGTTTGGTGACCTCAGAATTGCGTCTCTACTCTTTGCAGATGATGTGGTTCTGTTGGCTTCATCAGGCTGTGACCTTCAACATGCACTGGGGCGGTTTGCAGCCGAGTGTGAAGCGGGTTGGGATGAAAGTCAGCACCTCCAAGTCTGAGGCCATGGTTCGCTGTTGCCTCAGACGAAGGAGTTTAAGTATCTCGGGGTCTTGTTCACGAGTGAGGGTAAAATGGAGCGTGAGGTGGACAGGCGGATTGGTGCAGCATCAGCAGTAATGCAGGCGNGCCAGGGCTGCCCCTTGTCGCCGATTCTGTTTGTGATATTCATGGACAGGATCTCAAGGCGCAGCCGGGGGGAGGAGAGTGTCCGGTTTGGTGACCTCAGAATTGCGTCTCTACTCTTTGCAGATGATGTGGTTCTGTTGGCTTCATCAGGCTGTGACCTTCAGCATGCACTGGGGCGGTTTGCAGCTGAGTGTGAAGCGGTTGGGATGAGAGTCAGCACCTCCAAGTCCGAGGCCATGGTTCTCTGCCGGAAAACGGTGGATTACCCCCTTTGGGTTGGAAGTGACCTGCTGCCCCAGAAAAAAGGAGCTGTCATGTCGTCCATCTTTATATACAGGCCATGGTGTAAATAGGGAACTGTTTGAACACATTTGCCATAACAGCTTTATAAGGCGATAATATGTCAGTGTTACAGCTTGTTGTGCTGCCCCCAAGTAAATGGACTTTTACTTATATAGCGCTTTTCAACCGTTGAAACGGTTCCCAAAGTGCTGTACAGTAATCTAAGCTTTTAACAGTAGTCTAATTCACCCAATCACACACACACCAATGGGGACACAGCTGCCATGCTGGCCTCCACCGGGGGCAACTTAGGGTTCAGTGTCTTGCCCAAGGACACTTCGACATGTGGACATGAGGAGCCGGGATCGAACCACCAACCCTGGGGTTGATGGACAACCGCACTACTCTCACCACAGCCACCCCAAGTGGCCAAAAACATCAGTGATCGCAGGTTTAAAACCTATTTTATGGACTTGCTCAGTTGGTTTCTTCCACCACTTTGTAATTCTGAGGTTTTTGTGAGTTTTACAAGAACACCAAGGTGTATATTCCAAATTACATTTGTTAAGTGTTGAGTCAGCCAACTCTAAATATAATTTGTTTTGCTAAACTGTTATTCATGCTTGAGAGTAATCTGAGGGCAGATTGAGCCTAATCGCTTAATGTCCTCAACTTTACACACCAGAGAAACAAATCAGAGCAGGAAGATGACTGTCAGTGATATGGTACAGAAACTAATGAACTCATGCTTGTGAATGAAATTGCCTGCTTGTTGTGAATGAAATGTTAAATTGGCATCTCAGTCATTAAAAGTGGGGGAGAGAGAGACATGAGTCATGCTGCCTCAAGCACAATCAAAGCTTCCTGCTCCTCCATCTCCGCCTCTGCTGCTGATTGACCCGAAACAGGCAGCTCTGAAACAAGCGATCAATGCAGTGAACCAGGATAACTGAAGCACAGGATTAAGAATACAATACAAGCTACAGCAGCAGTCATTTCAGTATGGACCTGTGAACAGGTCCATACTGTGTGACAGTCATCCTAAATTGCATTGTTACTGTGGACTTAGTGATTGCATAAGAGGTGAAATTATATGTAAAATAATAATGACATGTTAGGTTAGTTAAACACAGAGTGGAAGTGCATTTTGTGCAGGGGATCCTATTTTTACTTCACAGTAAAATGTTTGGGTTTTGCTCAGTGTTAACAGTGTAGTTTGCTTTGCAGTGTTTGTGTTTTCACTTCCAGCTGTTTCTGTTTCCATTTACTGCATCACCGACATCATTTATCCCTGATAAGAAGTTCAAAGTAATTATTCCTTTAATTTTCAGATTGATTACGATGCTTATGATTTTTTTTTTATCATTCAGCATAATGCTCTGTATTATGTGACAAATTTAAGTTAAACAACACTGTATAGTAAGCAATTTGTACCATTTTTTTTTTTTTTAATGTGTGCTTTCTTACTGTTTGTTACTAATGAGATGGTATGCTACACAAATTACTTTGGTGCTTTAACAAATCACCATTTCTCTTTCAATAAAAGCTTGATTACAGCTGGTAATCAAACATCAGCTGGGCCCTGCACATCAGATAAAAGGTGAATTATGAAAGTAAAAACAACTTAAAAAACTAAAAGTAAAAACCATGACTTTCATACGGGTGGGAGGTCCATCGCTGCTTTGATTTTACTGAAGAAAGAATAACAAGGGCATTTAACGCTGGCGCTGTTTGGTTTTCTTAATCATTTGCAGCAGAAAGGACTGACTGAGTCACCAAGTTTAAATGCAGGAGAGGCTGCAAATGCCATTCTGAGGTAATAATAGAAAAGTGATATATTGTAAGTTACTGCTGATCTACATGGAATACTAAATAAAGCAATGTTTTCAGACTTTCTGGGTGACTGAAGCATATCATTGCTGTTATTTAAGGTTAAAGTGATTCCATGAGGCTGTAATCCAACAAAGATTTGCAATCAAGTGTTTTATGACAAAAAATTATAATCTTATGATGACAACAGTTACAGATGCAGACACTTAAATGTGGTCAGCCAATTGTAATGCTCAACAATCAATCTTACACAGAAATAACCTCATCATTATTACATTTTCCATCCTCTATCCTAGTAACGAGTAATCCAGTACTTTATCAGTAACGATCCCAGCGCTGCTGCTGTTGCTGTTGTTGACTTTTTGAGACATATTTTGCCCAGCAACTTTTACTGGATGACTCACCCAAGGCAGCTGTTACGCATGACAAAAAGAAAAAATCAAAGAATAAGGTGGAGCGAGCAGATGGCAAGAGTCAGATAAAAAGATGTTTGGCGCGGGGGAGCGACTATTTGAGACGGGGAAAGGGCCACACGATGCCGAGCACTGGGACCATGCAGAGCTCCAGGCTGCTCAGCGGGGCGCTGCTCTGCGCACTGCTGCTGCTCTCCAGCGTCGCTGGAGCCGAAGTGTTGGACACCGAGTCCGAAGAGGAGCTGAGCCCCAGAGCGCTGCGGGATTTCTACCCAAAAGGTCCGAATCTAACCAGTGAGAAGCAGCTGGTAAGCTTTACGTCTTCACTTAGTCTACTGCACTGCATGCAAAAAGACGATGCAACTTTAAACCTTTTCACAACAACCAAAAACCAAAAAGGAAGCGTTTTACTTCATAAATTCAAATTATAATTTTTTTTACAATAGATCTTTTGCATGTTAATTTAAAATCCAGTTATGCTGTGTTAAATAAAGACTAAAATGTGGCTACTGAACTCCATTCTTAAAACAAACCAAACAATTCAGATATGCATGCATTTAAGATTTTCCTTTGTCGTGTAACTTCCGTGCTGTGCAGATAGTGATATAACCTATTTCACACTTCATCTAATCGATTTGTTTCATTTTGAACAAAATATGTAACTGTTATAACTATATTACATGTTCTCAGATAACACTGCAAACGTAGGCTATTAATTTTATTTGTAGGCTATAATCCTTTTGAATTTTCGTTAATTAGCTACTCATATGACACTATTTTCTATTTGTATGTCCGTTGCTAAAATAACAAAGGCACATTAATTGAGCTCTATTTTGCTGTTTTTATCTGTTTCCTGACAGCTTGGAGCTCTCCAAGAAGTTCTTGAAAAGCTGCAGGCTAAACGACTGCCTTTATGGGAAAAGAAATTTGGCCAAGTCCCAACGGTATTGTACATACTTAAAACATATTGTATTGATTGATATTGTAGTGATGCATGTCGCAGCAGGGAGAAACGAATGAAACCTCTGCTGTTGCTGCTTCTCCCTCAGTGTGACGTCGGGGAGCAGTGCGCCGTGAGGAAAGGCGCTCGGATCGGCAAGATGTGTGACTGTCCCCGGGGAGCTTTCTGCAACTTTTTCCTTCTGAAGTGCTTATGAGCCTCGCCTGATCTGAATGTAGCATTGAGATAGGGAGAAAAAAAAAACTGTCACTCGATTCCTTTGTAATTACTGTCATATTTTTTTATGATACAGCTGAGGAGCAGGTGCGGTGACTGCCTAACCTTTACGAAAAAGAACTAGTAGTTCTATGATAGGTATATATTTTAAAAGTACATTAAAACTCTAAGTCTCTGTAAGGATATTATGGTGATGGACAGGAGATGAGAATACCATAAAGTTCCTGTAAATATTCAGAACCACTTTATGTCTGTAGAGAAACCACAGGATCATTGTTGTGATGTAGTAGGAGCTAAGAAATAACCCACAGTGCACAATAAACTCACTTGAGGACCACATACACGCTGTAAAGTCTTAACAGCAATATTATGGGGATATTATAGTGATTCAAAACCATGTCTTTTGAACTTGAACTATATTTTGTTTCAGATGAATGTTTGTCATGATAATATAATAATAATAAACTGTGGATCATCTTGTTTTGTAAAGCAGTGGAGTGGCCGCTTATTCTTTTAAAACTGTTTTGATTTTTTCTTTAACATGACATTCAGGAGCTCAGTTGAACAATGATGTGGATGTGGCTGCGACCTGTGACGTCACACCTCCCGGCGGCTCCATTGACAATAACAGAGAGGGGGCTGGCTGGGGTGGGGGGGGCGCGGCGCAAAATGTAATCTAATTCCGCTGCAGAGGAAGTAGTTATGAAGCAGAGAGTGACTGCAGCGGCTTCAGGCTGTTGATGACATCATGTGCATGAAAGAGGCTTAACCTGCTGCATGTAAATGCAGATTCAGAGTAACCTAATACCAAAGATACCAAAACAATCTATATTTGATTCATACAGGTAACCTCATAGTTAAGCTTTAATTTAAACACTGCCAGATGTGTTTGGCAGTTTCAACTTAAAGACCTTCTTCACTCAAATGTGTTTTTTGCTTATTGTGACTATAATTGGATGTTTGACGTTCACTCTGCAGAGTGATGCATGCGCAGAGTTTGACACATTCATAATTTCTCTGTGCTCACCTTAAATCTGAGTTCAGGACATGTAGGTACAAGCATTAACTTTGTGACATCACAGCTAGTTTGAAAGCCAGTCATTGGTTCGTGTGTGGATGGGGACCTTTATTGCATTCCCCATCTTTTTCTCCCCTCATATCCTGTCATATCGCCTCTGTTGGCTATCAATTAAATAAAGGAACAAAATGCCCAAATAATAATAATAATAATAATAAATGACGTTGTTTTTTTTGTCAGACACAAATACTCAGTCATTTTAAATATCTAAATTAAAACATGTCTGAGGTGTGTTTGTTAGTTTGAACTTAAATTTAGCAGTTATCACCTTCACAGTGCACCATCTGATCATGAGCTCATGACATGTCTTTTCAGACAACAAAGGGTGGCACATACTGTATGTTCAGATGAATCACAGATGTATTTCTGCTAAAAATGAAAGCCATAACGAAAATCTGGTTTAGCCTTGCTTAAAATGGACAAAAATTGCAAGAAATGAACATGAATTATTGTCTTTCTGACATGGTGAGTTCTGTATATCAAATTCTGTATATCACAACTTGATATACAGAATAGAAGTACATTTGCTCAGGTACTGTACTTGTTCTTCACTTGAGTATTTCCATTTTCTGCTACTTTATAATATGATCAGTTTATCAAATATGATTGTTATAGATTAAACTACCCAGAAGCATATAAAGTAGTTAAAATAAGCTCCACATTGAATGCAACAACAACATTAAAATGCTGCTTTCACATTCATGCATCAATAATAATAATCCAATAATATCATATAATAATGTAACATTGTTAAAGGGGCTGTTCTGCATAATGTGTACTTTTACTTCTGAATATTTAAGTATTTTCTTTGAATGCAGGACTTTTACTTGTAATGGAGTATTTTTTACATTGTGGTATTACTACTTCTAGTTAAGTAAAGGATCTGAATACTTCTTCCATCACTTCTGTGTATCCTCCCTCTGTCCTTACATTACATTGAGCTGTTTACTTTCTTGCCATAGAGTATTATCATTTGTGGCACATGGAGTTAATCAAGTGGATTCCACTAAGAAACACCTATCATTAACATCAATCTGAAATTATTGCCTTAAGTTCCCTCTAATCATATTTTTCTTGACTCCTCTGTGTTTTTTGCAGCCTGGGCAGCATCATCATATTCCACATTACTGCGCTTATCTCGTATCCACCCTCCCTCCCTGCTACCTGTCAGCAGTCATCAATAATGCAGAAGAGACAAGCACAAAATGTTGACTTAGTCCATCTTTGCTAGCTGTGTGTGGGTGTGTGTACACTTGGGCTGTGTGTGTGTTTTACCATTTGGGAAGTCAACATGGACCTAAAGGCAGACTGTTCGTGCTGTCGATCAAACTGACCACACACTTTTTCCTGTTTGTCCTGTCATTTCCTGGAAAAGCTGTAATCATTAATGTTTCATTGACGGGTGGAGGGACTCTCTCAGGGTTTAAGACATGAAGGACAGAAACTCCACTTCACAGAGGTTTCTCTCTGCAGTATTAAGATCACTCATCGGAAATTATTTCTAACAGAGTCCAACATTATCCCAAGTGATCATGCGTGAAATTGTAAAACATTGAAAAAACTTGAAACAGACAGATAATTGTATGGTTTGACTTATAAAATATAGTTTCATCTGTTTAAATAAAAGTGATGTTTGCCCTGCAAGGATGACAATGCCCACTGGTAGGTTTATTCACCAGTCCAACACTTTACTCTAGAGTGAGATATCTCACCAAATACTGGACATTCTTGGCCCCTAGAGGATGAGTCCTTATTATTTTGGCTCATTGTTCAAATTACATCATGGCTTTCAGGGTAGCCCTATTTTTCGGAGGTGGGGGTAGGAGGGTACTGTACACATGCACGCGCATACATGAATGTGCCTGCCTACGCGCAAAAATATACTATCAATACGTTTCAATTCATACAGAGAATATTTAGCCTGGGATAACAAAGAAAGAGAAAATCATACACAGTTTTTTAATTACTTCCCGCCGAGAAACAATAAATGTTCACATATCCACTTATCTTCTGGATGGATTGACACAAAACAGATATTCGTGGTTCCCAGAGGATGAATCCTAATGACTTTGGTGATACCCTGACTTTACCTCTAGCACCATCATGAGGTTGACATTTGTGGTTTTAAGGGAAAATGTCTCAACAACTATTGGATGGATTTCCAGGAAATTCAGTACATCAGACATTCATGTCCCTGTCAGGATGAATCATAATGACTTTGATGATCCTCTGATTTTCATCTAGCACCATCATCAGATCAAAATCTTAATTTTTCCAATTAAATTATATTTGGTTTATGACCAAATACCTGCAAAACTAATGACATCCCCATCAGCCTCAGCTGCACTTAGCTGTATTGGTAATTAGCAAATATTAGCATGCTAACACACCAAATGATCATGGTAAACGTCATACCTGTTAAAGGTCATCATGTTAGCTTTGTCATTGTACTGTAAGTGACATACTGACATTTGTATTTAGCTAAAAGTACCTCACAGATCTGCTAGCTTGGCTATTGGCTCTTAGTCTTGTTAACCTACAGAGCCCCCAAAAGTCCCCACCCCCCCAAAAAACGTTTTTGTTTTGTTGGGCGTGTGTGTGTGAACAAAGTATTATGTTGCATGTAAGATATTTCTCCTATTTGATCCAAATGTTGTGCACACAAATTAAAGATAGTTTAGTATAAATTAACATGCTTCTCTATCATTCAGCTTGTCCATATAATATGCACATAGCCAAATCAATTAATAAAGTTTTATTAACTTAAGTGACCCGAGAGTTATTGCCGGCTATTTTATAGAAGCAAAGTCCTAGGTAGCTGTCTGAAACATTTTAATTAAACATGCGCTCAGTAGATAAATAACTCGTCCACACCAGATAATAATTTGTGTGCACAGCATACAATCTTGTTCCCACAAGAAAAATATCAGCTTTATTTGAAGGCAAGACTTTTAAGAACAGCAAAATTGTCAATGTGTTTGTTTGTTCCATCCAATGAGGTAGATTGTAATGACCTCATTACTTGATTCTTTGAATATATTGGTAAAACCCTCACCTCACATCTTCTTGTGGTTTGCCATGTGCCCTGTGATCTGCAAAGGGAGATTAAGAAATGCTTTATTAACCTTTTTGCCGTTGATAAAAAATGTAACTCCAAACTTTGTTGTTTTGCATGTTTCAAAGTCAAGTAAGGGATTGAATGCACATATAAAGAAACACTTCCAAAAACCATAGGACAACCAGAAACATTCATGGACAATAAGACTGTTTATCTTCCTGAACAGCAATACTTTCTCCAGACAGCGAGGAGTCGTTATTGATTCCTCAGGGAATTACCTCCAATTCCGACGGAGATTGCATGTGTGGATAAGGGCTTTTTTTCATGCACTGACACAATTCAAACCTGCAGCAATCACCCATTGGGAGAAACGTTTGTTTGTGTGTGATAATTTGACAGAGAAGTAAAATATGATGAATAGAGATGGTGACGGAAACACGGAGAAAGTGAAAGAGAGAAGGAGGCAGAGGATGATTGAGAGTGTGATGGATGGAGGTACAGAGCAGGTGACGAATGATACAGTCTGAAATAGAGATTGCTCTCTGTGAATTACATTGTTGTGTGTAAACCGCTCAATACATCAACACCAAACAATGCTTGAGGCAGTGAAGTTGATTTATAACATGTGAACACGTGCAGACAGAGCTCTACCTGACTTTACTTTGCTCTTGGGTGTGTGCCAACACATACAGTACAAACTGCATGTAACGTGATGGCTATGACTGTTATCACTACTCATGAAAGAGGCAGATAAGTAAATAATTGTGTAAAAAGAAGAGAGTCTGGGCGTCTTGGTGTGATGCTTTGGGCAATGTTCTGCTGGAATACCTTGGGTCCTGCCATTCATGTTGATGTTACTTTGACACGTACCACCTACCTAAACATTGTTGCAGACCAAGTACACCCATTCATGGAAACGGTACTCCCTAATGGCAGTGGCCTCTTTCAGCAGGATAATGCGCCCTGCCACACTGCAAAAACTGGGCTGTTTTGGCTGCAAAAGGGGGACCTACACAATATTAGGCAGGTGGTCATAATGTTATGGCTGATCGGTGTAAGTTTAAATCAAAGAGAAGAAAGTCCAGTCTGCTGTGTGGATCCTCCTGTCCAGTGGAAAACATTCCTTGTAGCACAAGAGTGTATCAGCCAGTACTACAAAGAACCACACAGTACTATAAATAACCACCAATTGCCCAAAAGAATCAAAATACCACAAAGCCATCCAAAAAGTACCATCAAGCACCACAAAGCATTACATCAGCATTCACTATAACAAAGTACAAGTTATCACAAAGAACAGTAGGGTACTACAAAGTACCACATTGAGCACTACAAAGTGCACAACCACACAAACTACCACAAGAAAACACAAGGTCCAGGATGAGGTACTATGAAGAACCACAATGTGCCACAAAATGTACTGCAAAGTACCAAAAACCATAAAGCACCACAAAGTGTACCAAAAAAGTGTGCCAAAGTACCATAAAGCTTTCAAAAATGTACCACAACAAGCACAAACTACCACAAGTGTTCCACAAAGTATGAATACCACAAAGGTCCATTGAGCTTACCACAACAAATCACATGCTAGTAAATATCATGAGAAAACACAAGATCCAGGATGAAGTACTTCAACAAACCACCATGTACCACAAAAGTATACTATATAACATTGAGTGTCAGAAAGTGTACCACAAAATGTGCCAAAACACTCAAACTACCACAAAATGTCCCATAAAGTACCAAAATACCACAAAGTTCCATTAGGTTTACTAAAACACATTACATATTGCACCATCAAATACCACAAAGCACAACAAAGCCTTCCAAAACACAAGGCCCAATCTAAATACAAAGTGTTCTGCAAAGTACCAAAACAACATAGAGTACCAAAAAGCTTACTAAAAAGCAGTTACATTTTGTGCTATAGTGTTTTGGGGTAGACCTTTCAGATGTTTATACAATTCAATTCAATTCAATTCAGTTTTATTTATATAGCGCCATATCATAACAACGTTATCTCAGGGCACTTTGTCATAAAGAGCAGGTCTAGACCGACTCCTTATGTATACAGAGACCCAACAATTCCCACCAAGAGTAGCACAAGCAACAGTGGCAGCGTTTACCTTCAGTGTTCCAACTGATGGATTAACAAAGTGAGATTTACAGTGGTTATATTACGTTTCCCACTTTGTATTAAAGAAAGAGTAACCTTGATTATGATATGATTATAATATCAGGTACATTAAATGTTGAAGGGGACTGCGTCACGCAAGTCAATAGTGTGGTCAATATTGTGAAAAAGCAAAGGTTAAACAAAATAATTTTTTACGTTTTTGTTTTTTTTCTTTTCTTAAAGGTTTAACACAGGCAAAGTCTCTGTGACACACAGATGTTTACGTAGGTCATTTTGGGGACATTACATAGACTTGCATTCATTTCCTGGAGACTTGACCCTAAAAATAACCACTGACCCAAAAATCATCTTTTTCCTAATTGGGAACACGGCTTTTGTCCCCAATTGGACAAGCCCAATTATCTGGACTTTAGTCTGAGGTCCCCGAAGGTAGCCTAAGTCAGTAACACACACACACACACACACACACACACAAAAACAGGGAGTCCTTTCAACTTCAAAATCACAAATAAGCACTGCTGCCCTCTAGTGGTGATACTTGACACTCACATATTATCATATTGGGAAAATACACAAATGCCACAGGGGTGAAATGCAGATCGTCAGCCTTTAGTTGGAACACGCTTTGTACAATTCCCAAATTCCAGGTTCATACAGGACGTTGAAATAAGAATGAGCTCCTCTTGAATAGACAAACGTCATGTCCACCTCCCACTGACCACAGCTTATTGGGCAGCTTGTCTTAAGCATCAACCACGTAACAGATCCAGTGCTGGAGTTCAGATTGTCTAATGAAGTGAAAAACATTGCAGCGCAGTCATGTGAACACAGTCCGGTCGACTGTGTTGAGGCCCGAAGGCATCCTGCTGACAGAAACAATAGCTCAGTTTCAACTGTGAGGGAAGGTCAAGCATGAATGCCACTCAAATTACTGACAATTTCAAATTATTTGATCAGCACTGCTAGCATCTATTTAACCATCTCTAATGAGGATCTGAGTCACCCACTTCAGTTGTGTCTGAACTTTTAAACCAATTACCACTAATGAGAGGTAGTATGTGAGACAATTCAACATTTGTAATGTTGAATAATAATTTTTTCGTTAACTGTACTTCCAGAAATTCCAGTTGTGAAAATGGTGACAAAGTATTATTGGCTCAGTTTTCAAAAGGCTGCTACACAAAATCATGCTGTTATGAAAATGGGTGCTGGGTAGAAACCAAAAAAACTTTACTCAGTTAAATTATGTTTATTTTAAAAATATATAGAAACAGGACCACTGGTGTAAACATACAGTAACATGGAACAGCATGGATATTCACACTTCAATGCAACCCTGTTCACCTTTAACCCAGACTGGAAAAAAAGAAAGAAATCACACATCACAGCAGCACTTTACCCTCAACCACATCATGACTGTACACACTGACTGTATCCAACTGTGTTCAAAGGAATTTTCTTAATCATAACGCAACGTTTTCAACATAGTGTGGGTCTCAGTGAACTTAAAAAATTTGTAAAAGCAGTAGCCTTTAGTACTTCTGTGTACAGTATCATGGGAAATGTAGTTGGAAAAGTATTTGAGAAGAACACGAAAGCTGAAAACTGTAAAGTACATCTCAAAATCTCCTTAAACACATGGTATACTGGAATAAACAACTCAAACCTTCAGTTAGTTCTTTGTAGTATCACTTTGATTGCAGAAACTCAGTGTGGAGTCATTTTTTAAATCACTGTTTAGCAGATTAACGCTTCCCAGTTTTTTGAAGAACAGGACTAACTGGAGCTCTTGGACCTAACACCTTAGGTCAACATCATAACAATAATGTTTGGAGCACTTTATGTGAACTTAAGAACTGAAGTTAAATATTTCTGGCTAAGTAAGAAAAATGAGAATTAAACACGGGTGCCAGCAAATAACTGAGAATGGAACTCTCAACTATAAAATGAAAGGGTTAATGGGTACAATGAAAAAATGCTAATATCTGACATCCAAAAGTCACTTATGGTCAGAAAATCTGAAATACCAAAATAAAATCTGGATTTTTACTTCATATTCAGCTATTGTGTGTTCTCAACTGGTATGAACACTAAAGACAAGTCCATCATGTTTAGAAAAAGTTACTATTAGTTTTGACTGCATCCTGCCGCCAACATCTGTACCCTGCATCCTGAGTGACAGGGAATAAAAACTGTTATTGGCTTGTCCTTGTAACTGAGCAGTAGGAATCTGAACAAACCAAAAAGCAACAAAGTAAGGTTATCAACTACGGTTTGGACAAAATAAAGCAAACTGTAGGTATGACTGCACCCAGTTACAGTTACTAACAAAACCTGTCATGACGGGAATGCACAAAGGGGAAAAATATATACACGCTACTCCTAATACGACGTACTGGCCAAAACATTTCTCATTTTGTTGGGACAAATAATCACATCAATATAATGCAATACATTCTCTTACAATACTAAGGTGGCATTTTATCCTTCCTTTATTTTAACTATTAAACTGTAGTTTTAATGATGGCACATGCTCCAACTTCACACACGTTGTTACACAGTTTGCTGTCTATAAAACTCTGTGAAACTGAAAGTGGTTGAAAATGTAGTCAATACGGTATAAGAAGAATTCTTGTTTTGGTGATATATCCCAGATATTCGTCTAACAGTGCGTCACCTGTATTACCAAAGTATTGTGGGAAAACCATCGTGATAGTTAATGCTCTAAGTTACTCAGTGATTCCCAAGTTGTTGTTTTTTACGATGTTCAGCTGCATAACAGTCTGGTCCCGACATGATCATGAGTTTCTTCAGTAGGTCCATTAAGTAAATGTCACTTGCCCATGCTCCCAGCAGGCATCACAGCAGGGCAAACGTCACAACTTGTCTGCTCTATGAAGAAGCATCTTCCAGTTGCTCATCCTGAAAAGGGTAGCTGAGTGCAGGAGGGAAGCCCTGACTCCGAGGCTGTTCGTCCAACAACATCAAATCCTCCACATCTCTCCCTTTGTACCTCCGTCTACAGATCTTTACTGTCACTTTTCGCCCCTGAAAGACTTTTAGGGCCTCTTTGGAAGCCATGGCTTTGGCAGCGGACTCATCACGCCCGTACCCTGTCCCCATGTAAACAGTCTGACAGCGAATCTCACACACGTGGCCTTCCTTCTGCGTGCGACCTGCAGGGAGGCCTGCAATGTCCTTCAGTGGCACAAACACACAGGCCAGGGTCTGTTTACATGACTCTACGCAGCTACGAAGTATTTCAAAATGGTCCAAGTTGGGACCAAAGCCCCCTGCTGACACCAACTTCCAGGCCACCGCCTTGTAGAGACGGTTGAAGAAGGGCTGGTGCTCTGCTGGAGCCTGTGGAAGAGGCCCTGATTTCTGATCCACAGCCCACGTAGCTGTCCTTCCAGCAGGTCGACTGTCAAGCTCATTAGGCCCACATTTGGCTCTTTTCACACAGCCGTCAGCGTCGCCATCTGCAAATGATGACACAAGCAGGACAGTGATGACTGCACAAAGAAACAGCATTTAATGAGGAAACAGACTCCAGCCTCAGGTGTGGGTGTGTAAAGAAGAAAACCTGCATGTAGGTAATTACACTGAAACCCTGCTATAACAGAAAATGAAAATGAAACATGCTGGTGGACCATAACGAGCTACAGAAAGTTTGTGGGGATTGCACCTTCCCACTATCTTATTCATTAACTTATTCGTAGCTTGCAATTAGTCACATCACTTATACAGGCCATTCAAGGTAACGAGATTTTGGTAATCCCTAATGTGTGATTTTACTTTGAGACAACTTTTCATTAGAATCATGATATTTCTTATGGCTGAATGGCAAAAAAGACAATATGTATAGTAAATAAAAAAGTGACAAACATTTTAATATTTGCAGTCAAATGCAGTTATCAATAACAAAAATGTTTTATTACTATGTACTTTTTTAACATTATGAATCATTAGGCATGGGCTATATGAAAACAAACAAATATGACAATATTTTAAATCAAACAAAACATCAATAACAACAAAATTTTGTGGATGACTATTTCTGCTTTCATTTCGATTCTTGTTGAAACTGTCAGAGAAGAGTTTACTATTGTAATTTTTAAGACCTTAGCTTGTGGTGGTGGTGGATTGCATCGTGTTGAAAACTGCTTATAATATTTCCAACCTCATTTACATACACTGGGAAACACAATATTAGAAACACAACATATTGCAATCCAACACCACTATCGGCCACAATGCTTACTACAGTGTCATTTATTCCTATATTTCTGTCACCCTGTGTATTCCCAACAAGCTAAAATGATAAAATAATGGTATTGCAAACACTGAGAGTCAGTTTTTCCTTATTGTGTCCACCCGAACTGTTCCTGGTTAATTAAAACGATTTCAGCCACATCATACACTGTAGCTAAGGAAGTAAAAACAGTAGTCTGCTTTATTAAAAATGTACATTGCATTACCAGCTGTGGCACTCCGCTTTCCTTTGGCCATGACTCCATCTTTTGTCGTTTTGTGAACTGGGGCATCGAGGACAACTATACCCTCACCCATCTCCTTGATCTTGTCCATTACAGCCTGTGGATAGCTGAGGGATGAAGAGAACAGAGACAAGCGGGCTCCTGATCTGTATGCCTTGATGTTTTGTTTATGGAGTTTATCATTCTGCTCTGTCAGCGTGTCTTACCTGCAGCCGAGGAAAACGTGATTGGCCCATACCATGGATAGAGAGAGCAGCCTATCTAGACTGCTGCTGGGGACTCCTGGCTCCACTGTAGGGAAAGCCTCCATGTTTCTTATGATGAACTCTCTCCGAGCAAACCACTGTTTGTTGCTCTCACAGTACCCCCTTAAAGAGTCGACCCATTGGGCCAGCTGCGGGTTCTGGCCCAGATACTCTGAAACTATGTCCTCTCCGCTCCTCTCCCCCGCCATCCCTGCAATAACAAACACTGTATATAAGAAGCATAGAAAACCCACAATTGCTCATTTACTTGTGTGGCACCTAAGTTAGTACAGCTAGCTTGAATCGGGCTAACTGGTCTAATTAAACCGAACAAGACGACAGAAGACTAGATATAGCTGTGTACCTACTAGTTAGCGTTTTTAGACCGCATAGAGCTGGTGTTTTGTTGCTAACTTGCCTGGTTGTAGCCTAGCTAAGATAACCAATTTTCCAGAGTAATTAGCAACTAACGTTAAGTTAAGCCAAACGTCTAGCCGAGTAACAATAGCTCTACTAGAAGCCACGCGGATAATTTTAACATGCTATCAAGCTTTGTAAAAATGCGAGTAGCATGATATCTATAGCTTGTCTGTATGAAGTAGCGTTAATCATTTTAACTTGTAACTACGACATACCAAGCTCTCTCCGTTGCGAGGTGTTGCTAGCTAGCTACATGACCGAATGATGACGCAAGAGGAACGACGCTGCCTTTTTGCGGGAGGAACTACATTTCCCAGAATCGCTTTGGTAGCTCCATGTTGTCACGCTAACTGTCGTTTGTTTTGTTTACCACGTAGAGCTCATTTAAGCCCCGAATTGTGCTTTCATATCGTTTTTAGCACCGCAAACCCGAATAATAGCCACTTTTACTTTTGTGAAATTTTAAAATCAAAGTAAAATAAGCGAAAATGCCGGAACGTAGGTCGTCCCTGCCCCGTGATGCCTTGCGTCGTTAGTAGCCACCCTGCTACAGCTCAGGCGGCAGTTTGTTTTGGTGGATGAACGAGAAACTCACAGCTGCATTTTAAATTTGAATTAATTCAAAGTGAATTAACATGATTCACGAGCTGTTGCTGGCGTTGAGTGGATACCCGGGGACGATTTTCACATGGAACAAACGAACAGGTTTGCAGGTAAAGCTGAAACACGGTACAGCTCTCTGACGAAACAACGCTTCTGCTGTCAAATGTTATGCTAGCTAATACGTCTTGTACTTTTAAAAACATGTCATTATTATTTTTAACAGGCATAACGTATCGAAATGATATTATTGTCTTTGCTGGCAGTATAGTATGCTAGCATAAGTCAGCTTAAGGAGAGACTGGATCAAATTCAGCAATTAGAAGTGATATGTAGCCTACAATATTATACAAGCAATATCTACTATCCCAGGCTAAAAACTACACTCTTTTCCATTTACCTGCCTCTCAAAGTATCTTCTTCAAGTATAGATATATTCCTCATTTTCTTATTCAGGATAACCAAGGGCTATATGTGAATTGTTGCATTCAAGAATTAAGTTCTATTCTATGTATGGAGAAGTTAGGAGAGCCTATAAATTGAGTTACAAATTCCATTTATAGAGTTCTAAAAGTGTCAAAGGCAGACAGCTATTCACACATACAAGCAATTTAGAGTCTCCAGTTCACCTAACCTGCATATCTTTGGACTGTGGGTGGAAACCCGTGCAGAAGCAGGGAGAACAAGCAAACTTCACACAGAAAGCCTCACTTCACCGGCATTCTACAGTGTTAAATTTGACTAGTCAATAGGCAGCGGAATGAAAGTGCACCACAGTAACCTTTGTGTATTAGAGGCACATAGTGTTTCTTTTCGAACATGAACCACTTTGTTCCACCCACAGGTGTCCCAGGACCTGCCCTTCCTTCACCCCAGTGAGACCAGTGTCCTCAACCGACTCTCTAAACTGGGCTCCGATTACATACGCTTTACAGAGTTCATAGAACAACACACCGGCCATGTGCATCAACAAGTGAGTGACAATTTTGAGATGCACCTTTTTATAGGAATACTAACGATTGAGTCCATGTCCATATCAGTTCAGTTGTATTTTTACTTTTGGTGTTTGTTTTTTGGCATCTGTAGTGTTGTTTCAAGATGATTTACAGACATTCAGTTTGTCAAAGAGTACCTTACCCTTCTCTATCTAAGACGAGATTTCTCTCTTAATAAAATGAATCTTGCTCGCTGGATTTTTCTCAACAATTTGTTCTTTTAGGAACATCACACAAACCAACCCAACCAGACTGGACTTCATGGAATTTACTTGCGGGCTTTCTGCACAGGGCTGGACTCTGTGCTGCAGCCGTACAGACAGGCCCTGCTGGACCTTGAACAAGAGGTAAAATGATGATGACACAACACAACCGACAACAATAAATGGTGAAGCATGTGACAGGATGCTCATTTAATTGGTGTGTATGTTTCAGTTCCTTGGAGACCCACATCTGACAATATCTCATGTGAATTACAAGCTTGATCAGGTAAGGCATTAATGAAACTTCTAAAGAGATAATTTTAAGTTTTTTTCCGTTGAAAATATACTAAAAGACCCTCACAGTGGAAAGTGTTTTTACAGTTAAACATATCTGTTTGTCTAACACTGTACTTTTTGTTTAAGTTCCAGCTGCTGTTTCCTTCTGTGATGGTGGTGGTAGAGACTATAAAATCACAGAAGGTAAGGGTTGGTTAATAGAAGTAGTTCACCAGGAAATGTAAGTTCATGGTGGTGCACAGTGCTGCCCATGTTGCACATGATTAGGAGGGGACAAATTATTCAACCGAAAAAGATTACGACAGGCCTCCACTTCACCAGAAAGCCGGGGGAGTATGTAACCCCAATGTCCCTGATTGAAGTGCAAACTAGAGCCCTTGTTGCACGTCACCCCCCTTTTTATCACCATAGCAGCTGATTAAAAACACAACAAAATACATGTGGATCAAGAGACCAAAGTAATTTGTTAATAATTGAGAGAAAACACAAATTTCTTCTCAGGTGGGAAGCAGCAATGACATGCCATAATGTGTCAGTTACTGATGCGTTATTAATTATGTCATCTTGTCACGTCCTCTTGGCTATATATCCGCATGAAGGTAGTTGATGGAAACACTCAGATTCACATTTAATTTTGCAGAAATTTGCTAAAACTAATTTTAGCTCAACAACTTGCTAACATAACTATTGTTTTAGAGTGCATCTTATTAATCTGTCAGTACATTTCATGCAAATTAAAGGAACAAAGAGACCGACCAAAACACGACGTAAAAGCTGGGGTAGCACTGTGGGAGCTCCTTGAAGGAAATCTGGAGAAACACCTGGATAACAGAACTGACAGCTTGTCTTGTGTGTGCTACTTTAGATCCATGGCTGTCAGATCCTGGAGACAGTGTACAAGCACAGCTGTGGGGGGCTTCCTCCTGTACGCATGGCCTTAGAAAAGTAAGTCGGCTCCCTTTGACAAAGACATTTAATTAAAGGTTAAACGTTGTGTTTATTTTATAAACATTGTTGTGGTCTATATACTCCATATATTAAAATATATAGCGTGTATATATAATTATATACTCCATATATTAAAGTACTACTTTTACTACTACTACTTTAATCCTGGTTCAACCATGTTAAACACTTTAAGCACTGTAACTTTGTTTTGAAAAGTGCTGTATAAATAATTAGTTATATATAGCGGTATTGCAATATGTTCTCTCGTGATGCGTAATTGATATAGAGACACCAAGTACCCGTGTTTCAATAGATGTTTGGATGAAGAATTTTAGATAATTTATGTTTTTGGTGTAGTAATTTTAAGTTTTCCATTTGTTTGGGTTGCCATGAGGTGTAGGTGTGCCTTTGCTTCACTGCAGATTCTCTAACTTTGTAACAATACTGCAGTGTGGCAGTTAATGGCTATTTATATGATACTTAATGGCATGTGTTTAGATGTTTGCACGTGTGTTAAAATGGCACACTGTTTTATCTCAGTTGTCTATAAAATCAATTTCTTCCCTTTTCCCTTGGCCTTGACCCTTCCTCTTTTGATTGTGCGTTTGTGTGAGTGGTGTCCCAGCTCAAACCTGGCTGATGAAATAACTGTTGAGCTCTCCCTTTCCTTCTTCTCCTTTCAATTTTTGATTGATTTGATTTCTTGATTTTGTCACTGCTGCACTTGTTCAAGGAAAAAAAAGGACACAGCTTTAAACTAGATTAACCTGTGGGAAACAACAGAATAAGAAGTGGCCCTCCACTCCTTTTGATGTCATTTTTTTATACATAGTTTCCATTCTGGTGTCGGTTCTGTTGATGTATACAAGTCCTGATTGACATCCCATTCCATAGTGGAGTTATTTAAATACTACCTTCTATTTTGGAGGACCATTCCAAATGAGGGATGGGTTATGGGTAAAATTACTTTGCACCATTTTATAGGTATGCATTTTATACCTTGCATGTCATGAAATCCCCTGTATTGTCATATTATCTTTATTACGATTTGTCACACTAAACATTTACAAAACCATTTTATGTGTGTCTTTGTGTTGAAGATGTGTTCTTTTTTTTATACATTGTGCAGGATTCTTGCTGTGTGCCATGGTGTGATGTACAAGCAGCTAGCAGCTTGGATGCTGCACGGATTGCTGCTGGACCAAAGCGAGGAGTTTTTCGTGAAGCAGGGGCCCAGTGCAGGAGGACCTGCTGCCAACCAGGAGGAGGAGGAGGAGGACCTGGGGCTGGGAGGCCTGAGTGGGAAACAGCTCAGAGAGCTACAGGACCTGGTGAGAACTGCAGTCAAAGATCCAGACCCATATCCAACACCAGACAAGGGTTAGAGTTGGGTCTTTTACGTGTTGATGATGTCCTGCTGTGTTGTGGTTCAGAGGCTGATCGAGGAGGAGAACATGCTGGCTCCGTCTCTGCAGCAGTTCTCCCTGCGAACAGAGATGCTGCCTTCTTACATTCCCATCAGAGTGGCTGAGAAGATCCTCTTTGTTGGGGAATCTGTCCAGATGTTTGAAAACCACAACCACAGCCCATCTAGAGCTGGTAGTCTATCGTGCTATGATCTAAGTGAAGTCTTGTACCTGCATACTCTAATTTGTGTTTTTATATCACCAAGACATTATCCTTTTGCTTATTTTAGGCTCCATACTGAAGCACCAGGAGGACACGTTTGCTGCCGAGCTGCACAGACTCAAACAGCAACCTCTTTTCAGCCTGGTGGATTTTGAAAATTTGATTGATCACATCAGGAGCACAGTGGCCGAGGCAAACTCATATACTACTGCGTTATTTTCTTCTTAACATCCAAATTAAGCTACCACGCTCAAAGTGACAAAATTAAAAAGTCACACTCATTCTGCCTTGCAGCATCTCTGGACATTGATGGTGGAGGAGTCAGATCTGCTTGAGCAGCTCAAGGTTTGTATTAATCACACTCGGTACTGGATCATAAATCAGTGCAAAATGAACAGTGCTGACATTTTAATTTTCCTCCAGATTATTAAGGACTTCTACTTGCTGGGTCGTGGCGAGCTCTACCAGGTTTTTATTGACCTTGCACAGCACATGCTGAAGACGCCTCCAACGGCCGTCACTGAGCACGGTAACTTTTAATCTGCAAACCTGACTGAGATCTGAGCTTTCACCCAAGCTTAATTGTTCTGTAGTTACATTGTACAGAGGGCTTGTGGAGTTGCTGCTGCTCCAACATTCCCACTTGCAGCAACTGGTAACCACAACAGGGTGTAGCAATGTGTTTGCATTTAGGACTCGTTCTACTACTACTCACAGTGACGGTTGTCATAAAAAGAACTGCGTGCATTTTACTGCCATGTGTTTTCTGTTCTACAGATGTAAATGTGGCCTTTCAGCAGGCAGCTCATAAGGTGCTCCTGGATGACGACAACCTGCTGCCTCTGCTGCACCTCACTGTAGACTACCAGGGCAAAGACAGCAAAGGTGTGCTGCTGACCAGAGCTTACTGTATATGTTAATGATCTGAAATGTATTTGGGAGACTGAAATATAATAGAAACCTTTTTACTTTGAGATGATGCTCTCCTTTATTTGGTGTTTAGTGCCATCCAATGGTTTTATGATCAAACTGCAGCTCTGATCTACACAGTAACCCAAGCAATCTCACAACAAGAGCTTCGGTGGAATAGTCTCTATAGCTCAGGAAGGTTCCTAACTGAGTGAAATGAACCGGAAGTATCAGTAAGTGTCAGCCATGATAAGGAAATGTGCTTCAATGCTTCCTTTCTTATCTCCTTTAGCATAGGGTACACTGGACCATCTTTACCAAAGGAAAGGAGTCCCACAATTCCTTGCAGCAGCAACATTTAAAGCGACCACGGCAGACCCACGTCAATAACATCTGCCGTCGCATAATTACTTAGCCTACTGTAAGTGCAGTGGGATTCTCTTTTCCTAAGTCCTTTTGAATTCTTCTTCACATCTTTCCTCGACCTCATGACGTTTTCCATCGAGCTCAAGGAAAAGTGTTTAGGGAAAGACAGAGGATGTAATTATTTTGACTATTCGACTGCAGCCCAGGTGTCGGAGGCAGATGTACCCATCATTTGTTTTATTAAACAGCTGCTTGAAAAAAGAAATTGACTTTGGCTTCACACCAAACCTTCTAACTAGTGCTGAAACAATTATTTGATTAGTCAACCAAGAGAAATTTAAATAACAACAATGTTGATAATTGTTTAACTCATTTTTTAAGCATAAACAGAGAGCATTTTCTGTTTATGCTTGGACTACTTGGATTGGAGGATTTGCTGCTTTCCTCTGGTCTATATGATTATAAAATTAAATATCTTTTGTCTTGTTTTGGACTGTTGGTCAGACAAAACACACAATGTGAAGATGTCACCTTGGGCTCAGGGAAACTTAAAACGAATCCACTGATTAATTAATAATGGAAATAATCACTATTTGTAGCTCTTTCTAACATGACCCACTACGTTGCGGCTCATGTGCTCAAGTGAGATCAGTTTGTATTAAAACAAATGCTTCAGATCAGTCACCACTCATTACAGAATCACACCAAAGCCTTCAGGTGGTGAATCCTCCTCACACAGACTGTGGAAGATAATTATCAGACTCATTAGGTGCTGTTCAGTGAAGCACAAGATTGCACAAGAGTGCTCATTCTCCTTATCTCTCTAATTTTGACTGATTCAGTTATTGTGCAAGAGCGGTTGATGGATATTATGTGTTTGTTTTTCAGAGGCGACAGGCCCCAGAGATGGAGCCACTCCTCCACAAGACACCTCCCCTCGCGAGGTCCCTCCCACAGGTTGGGCGGCTCTCGGTCTCACCTACAAGGTTCAGTGGCCTCTGCACATCCTCTTCACTCCTGCTGTCTTGGAGAAGTCCGTACTCATCAGGCTCCATGTTGTAGCATTTATTCACTTGCCTGTTTATTGTGAGTACAGCTGGTGAACATCCTCTCCTCTCCTCTCCTCTCCTCTGTGGTCAGGTACAACGTTGTGTTCAGGTACCTGCTGAGTGTGCGGCGGGTACAGTCGCAGCTGCAGCACTGCTGGGCTCTACAGATGCAGAGGAAACACCTCAAGTCCAGCCAGACAGATGCTGTTAAGTGGAGACTACGCAACCACATGGCGTTCCTGATTGACAACCTGCAGTACTACTTGCAGGTAATAATACAGTAGACCAGTATTTATAAAAACAGATTGTGTTCATCTCGCGCATACTTTAAACCATGAGTACACACAAGAGCAAATAAATCCCTGTTGATCTTTAAAACATGCAGAATGACGTTTAACAAAACTTACTGCAGTTTCAAATGTATTACCAGAATCCGCAAAGACTCAAGACTCAAAGTCATTTGGATGAAAAAATAATCTGCTACAAGATAATAAAGATTTGTGAACCATTTTCCAAATTCCATCCATCCATTATCTATACCGCTCATCCTCAGAGGGTCGCGGGGGGGGCTGGAGCCAATCCCAGCTGACACTGGGCGAGAGGCGGGGTACACCCTGGACTGGGCGCCAGTCAATCACAGTGCTGACACATAGAGACAGACAGACAAACAAACATTCACACTCACAGTCTCACCTACGGGCAATTTAGAATCATCAATTAACCTAACCTGCAAGTCTTTGGATGGTGGGAGGAAGCCAGAGTACCCGGAGAGAACCCGCAAACTCCACAGAGAGAACCCTCTTGCTGTGAGGCGACCACTGCACCATTGTGCCGCCCATTTTCCAAATTCCTTATTAAAAAAAAAAAAGATGGTAGCTGCAAGTGACATACCTGCTTAAAAACATAAACCTGTATTATGAATAAAATTTAATTATTTAATAATAGTTATATAGATAACCTATAATTTAACTTTTGCATTCTACAAATCAAGCAATAGAATAAGAATCTAAAAACAAATCATTATTTGTTTAGGTTGGTATGGATGTTTAGTTTGGTATGGATATTTGAAGTTTGAACACTTTTATATAATATGCTAATTAAAGACTTGTGTATAAACTTTATTTTAAATAATTACATTTGTGTGCTCAATTGCATTATTTTATTTAATCTGCTTTTCTAGTTTATATCATTTTATTTTCTTGATTATTCTCATGATTCTTTTTTAAAGAGGTACTGCACACTTAAACAAGTGTTTTTTGTTGTTGTTACTTAAATGATATGACTGTACTGTGATGAAACATCAGTTCTGCTGTTAATATTGACATTTCTTACCAAATGTTGAAAATGGCTCAACACGCCATCTACAGTTTGAAATCAGCCCTAAACCTGAAATTTATATAAAAAAAGACTCTAATCAGTGTCAGTCAGGCTCCCCTCTCTCCTCTGAGGCCAAATTTTTAAAGTTTGCTGGGACAGAGGGTTCTAGCAGAGTTTGAGGGTAGACTTACATTTTAAGCAATGTGTAAACTGTATTTCAATATGAGTCAATATTTATGACCTTTCTCAAGTTTGACGATGATGATTGAGATATCACTGCAGCTGGTTACAGGTACATGTGATGAATTACTGGCACCATGTATGGGTGCTTTAAAGAGCCACAGCCTGACGTGATGGTTGGTTGTAAGGCTGACTCCTCTAGTGTTTATTGGAGGATTCGTCAATGCGACAAAGACAATCATTGAAATTGTGCTTCTTTGCCGTTCTGTTCATTGACAGTTTTTAGGACTAATGGCGTGCCCACATTCACTCATGGCTAAATCTGAGAGTAGAAATCTTTTGTGCACGTGCGGTTTCACAATTCTTGAGATTTCTAAACCAAAACCATACGCGTGTAGCTTAATAAATCTCATATAAAGCGTGCTTATGCATCTGGCCCCCAGCATGGCTATACTGTGCAGTTTAAATTTTAGCATATGACGCTCACAGACCCCTATGATTAGAGCATTGCGTCGTTTGCTGAGTAGTTGTCCTGTTGTTTGGCCGTTAGGTGGACGTGCTTGAGTCTCAGTTCTCTCAGCTGCTTCAGCTGATCAACTCCACCAGAGACTTTGAGAGCATCAGACTGGCCCACGACCACTTCCTCAGCAACCTGCTCGCCCAGTCCTTCATCCTCTTGAAGCCGGTATAAATCATTAAACCAAAATGATGTTGGGACTTTTTAAGCTGCTGAAATTCACCCATTTTTCAGACTGACAAACAAATCATCTTTTAATAAATGCCTCCGTCCTCAGGTATTCCACTGTCTGAATGAGATCCTCGAGCTGTGTCATAACTTCTGCTCACTGGTCAGTCAGAGTGTGGTGTCACTGGACGAGAGGGGAACTGCTCAGCTGGATATCCTGGTCAAGGTAAGAGTCACTTATCTCCTTAGTTGTCTTATGTTGGAAAAATGTAAAGATATAATTTGTATTACCGCCACGTTCAAATTTCAGGGCTTTAGACGCCAGTCCTCCTTACTGTTTAAAATCCTTTCGAGCGTGAGGAACCATCAGATAAACTCTGATCTGGCCCAGCTGTTACTGCGACTGGATTACAACAAATACTACACGCAGGCTGGAGGCACCCTGGGCAGGTAAGGACACAGAATACGACCACACACCATTACCTTCTTAACTTAAAAATAGCATAAAATGTCCAGGTGCAGAAAATTCATGATACCTGACGCTCTTGAGACAGTTATTAGAAAACATTTATCAAACAGGGTGCTAATCCAAAAATGTTCTTAAATTTCTTTCTTTTCAGTGTTTAAGAAGAGCGCAAAGGATTAAGATTTGGAGATGTCCATTTATGCTAAACTCCCACACTGAACAGAAGAAACTCCCACCACTCTTGTCCTTTGCCTTAACCAAAATACTTAGTGTGGCATGCAAAATTATTTTTAAAGGGTTCAACCAAATTATACATTTTCCTCACTCACCTCTGGTGGTATCTAGCTCTGCAGATGGATGGGATTTTGTTTGTGGTGCTCAAAGCAATGAAAAATGACATTTGAGGCCTGAGGCGAAGGTAAGCTTCCTGTATAAAGCCTAGCTACAAACTGAACCATGCTTAAGCAACTTTAAGTTTAAGTGATCAGAGTAATTCAAGCCTGGTTTAAGAACTGTGTATTTAACTAAATGAATAGTTCAGAATTTTGGGAAATGCGCTTATTCGCTTTCTTGCTGAGATGTAAAAATGGATACCTCTCTCATATCTGTTAAATATGAAGCTACAGAGGTCAAAACTCCAGCAAGACTAGCATAAAGACTTTATCATCAAACCAACAGGTTTCAGGGTGTGTGCTTCACCAGAGCCACAGCCAGGAGACTGTTAGCTTAGCATAAACACCTTTGGACATAAGATAGAACTTTTAATCCCTAAGGAAATTCCAAACAACATAAGAATAAATACAAGAGTAATAAATGTAAAGTGTATAAGGAGTAAATGCTAACAACAGGGCCTAATAGAATAACACATAGCTAGCCAGGCTAGTGGTTTTCAGTCTTCATGCTAAGCTAATCTAACCACCTCCTGGCTGTACCTTCACGAGAGTGGTACCGATCTTCTAATCTAACTCTCAGAAAGAAAGCGAATAAGCGGGTTTCCCAAAACTATTCTTTAAAAGTACTCAAGTAGTCTCCCACAATACGTTTTCATGGTGACTTACTGTATGTCAAACTTGTTTAAACCTGCTTCATGAAACATACCTCAGGACGTTGTTTTTGCAAAGACAAGCTGCTGTTGAATTTTTAATGTAAATTTCCAATGCTGTGAACATTACAAATTCCATTGACTTCCACTGTTGAAGGGCCAGAAGCAGAAATCTCAGAGACAGAGCTTAACAGCTTGTCACATACGCCTGACACTACCTGCAAGGGGAAAGACCACTAGAATTAAGTGGGGGAAATGTTTTTTGTGGTTTGGGTGATCTGACCCTTTAGGCTATAGCTCATTGTATAAAGTGTAAATATTCAAACCTTGTATGTACCATTCTCTGTAGAGAACATAAACTTAAATCAATTAAAATGAAACAAGGGTCACAATTTATTATCCCATAAAAACAGACAGGAAGTTATATACAGCAGAGGCATGCAACAGAACTAATGCTGAACATTTAACATTGTCAAAGGCATTTTGCACACGTGGACTCAGATTATGAGGAGAAGTAGTTGTGGCGGTACTGAGGCTTGCTATGGAAACCCAGGCACTCTCCCCGGATGAGACTCTGGATGAGCCACTCAGGAGACACCAGCGGGACTTCCTGTGATGTCACATTTTTCTCTACCAATGGTGGACAGGCATGGTCTGTCACCACAACATCGTATTTGCCAGCAGGAATGTCTGCAGATGGAGTGAAGAACAAACTGTCAACAACAAAGTTCCAGCATAATATCTTTCACAATGCACATTATTTGGAGGTCATGTTGTGGAATCTGTGGTGGGAGTCTGTACCTGAGCTGTCCTTGTCAGCCTGGAACTGTCGGACAGAGGAACCTCCACCCATGGTGATCAGCTGTGCCCAAAGCTCCACTGGCTTCTCAAACACCAGAAGGACACGCAGAGCCTTGAACGGGCTGCAGCGGGGATGCCTGATTGGAGAGAAAACATTTACATATTAAGACAGGAAGTCCAGTTGCCTATGACTGAGCACCTCTACAACAGTAGATGACAGTAAATAACCTTTCTTCTCTGCATGTGCACTTTTTCAGGCGCTGCACTGGGTTGCATCCATTGTGTTTAAGTTCAAACAGTCTGAACGTAATTTCTAACTTAGGTCCGAGTTTACGTGCTTAAATCTTACACCTAGCCCTTAGTAGGTGCAATAGCGGTTGGCATGGCGCATCATTTTGAAAGGTGGAATAACTTGGAGGATGAGGAGGAGTGAATTATACCAGCTGTTTTGTTTTCAGTGTAGGCTATCATTATGTGTTTGTTGTAACATTCCTCTACCCAAGAATAGGGTAGTGTTATATTACTTTATGTTGTAGTTGACGGTTTCACCACTTGATGTCACCGTTATTTTGCACTAGCTGTAGATCGCCTAATCATAATGCTTTGTCCTAGTTTATGTACGTTTTTGTTGTTAACGAATGGGTTCTGTTCCGGTTCATGCACCGAATTTTGAACTATGCAACCAAAAAATAGCAAGTTTTCCTTGACATGACACTGAAGTTGGCTTCCAATTCGGAAGATAAGAGCAAAGTTAAAGTGACCGATCCTCTGTTTTTTGCACCTCTTAGGTAAAGCCGTAACACTGTCTGAAACCCACTTTCAAATTTTTCACTGCTTTTTTCATGTCTAGACCACATTGGACCAGGTCCAGATCCAAAACCACTATACCTAGACTTGTCAAATCTGTGCTTGATCCGTGGCTTTTCTGGGATAATCGAATCTCCCTTTTTTGTATTTTCACAAATAGAATAAAGTGGTGCCATCTTGCTCCTACTGTTTACTTCCGTTGTGCAACGCCCTCTGTTGATGACACATCCTTGATTATAGTGGTTCCGCTCAAAACTGGTGGAAACGCTGGGCTGGTTCGCTAGATAGCACCAAAGTTCCAAGAATCCTGAATGGAACCGGTTCAAGAACCAGAGCTCATTTGGTGGAAAGCGGGCACCAGTGAAACCCAAAGGATAAAAAGCAACAGAAGCTTCGTCTTACCATTCTACTATAGCGTCGTCTGGCCCCACGCCAGCAGGCAGCAGGTAGTTCCTGTAGTTGAGCAGCTTGTTGTCTTTGCAGCAGTCTCGCACCCAGATGTGCGACACGCATGGCACACCGCTGGCCAAACACAGCAAGTACTTCCTTGTGCGACAATGCTGGTCTGCAATGAGCAGGCTCTGGTAAGCTGCCTTACACTGAAGAGGGAACCCAACCCAGGAAAGAAAGACAGGGATAGGAGTGCATTATTCATATACTTGAACTCTGCTTTTACACGATATTTATCACCATGGATAAGTACATTAAAATATGACCATCTTAAATAAAATGCAGTTGGAGATGTATGACTGAAAACAAAGGGTAATAAAAATTTGAATAATAAATGATATAACGAGTCATATTTATAGACCAACCGGTCGAGGCAGATGACCGCCCACCCAGAGCCTGGTTCTGCTCGAGGTTTCTGCCTGTTAAAAGGGAGTTTTTCCTTGCCACTGTTGCTTGTGCTTGCTCTTGGTGGGAATTGTTGGGTCTCTGTACACATAAGGAGTCGGTCTAGACCTGCTCTTTATGACAAAGTGCCCTGAGATAACGTTATGATATGGCGCTATATAAATAAAACTGAATTGAATTGAATTGAATATTTGACTACAACATTAATTATAAAAATAATGAAACACCAAAAATATGTCAGCAAAACATGACAAGGATGTAACCCACTGTGTCACATACCTGCATGTTGAGCTCTTTATTAAGTTTTGGAAAATGCTGAACAATATCTGACACTATTGGTTTTATTTGAGCGCAAAACTGCAGATCGACAGCAGAGAGTTCTACAATATACTCTATGTAGCAAAAGTTGAAATGACCCAGAATAATTCAGGGTTATAAAATATTGGAGGCAATTATAACAGATTTTTTAGACATTAATCTTAACTTTTCTATTCACAAGAAGTTGGAAGTTTTATAGTTTTCAGAGCTCTTACCTGTTCTTCATTGAAGTCCGGCAGGATGAAGCCTCCACCTGCCTGCAGCTGGGACTCTGTGTATACTTTGTTATACGGGCCGGTCTGCACGTAATCTGTTAAAAAAGAAATGTTTACAATAATTATCAATCCACCACCATTAAAGGAAGCTTCAGCTGATTCAGCATGCTGCAGCTGGTGTGTGCATGATCATCTTCACCCTCTTCGTCATCGCTGGTGGGCTTGTTGGTCAGCCGGTCGCTCTCAGATGAGGCCGTCAGCATGAAGGCGAAGCCCATGAAAAGAGACGCGTTCTGGGGCAGCGGACCGTGAGTGTCTGCCACGTCACAAGACTGACCGGGGAGATCCGTGCCGCTGCCAGAGGTGTTACACACTCCGACCCGCTGAGCTGGGGACAGAAATACACATACAGTACATGTTGAAGCAGAAAAGACAGCAAGCGTAGGAATCAGATCAAATGGAAATTGGGACTTTGAAAAGGTCTGTTCATCCAAATCACAAAAACTTATTTTCTCTCTCATAGAATCTCTCTAATAGTTCCTATTAAAGTTGCTGACTGTGTGTTCTTTGGATGACCCAGAGTAACAGGGACACTGTCTCTGGAAAAAGATGTTGCTCTTGTTGCTGAAACTCAGCCAACACTATCTGCATGACTACATAAAACTTGTGGTAAGTGATATTTATTTTCCTGTAATTTGGCTGAACTGACCTTGTGAGCATCAAATATATATAAATATAAATATATATACACACACACACACACACACACACACTGAGTGTATTAAAATTAATCTCAAAGCAAATACACCTGTGACTTTACAGAAATACAACATGTCCTCTTCCCTCCACCTGTGTACCAACACCATGGTAAAACTGGTGTGTGTTATTAATTACCAAGTCAGTCTCAGCAAGCAGCCAGCAGATGGCAGCAGAGGATGGACACAGACCACAGGAAGGTCAAAATGTCTTAGTTATGCTCAGCACAAAAATCACACATTACTGACTCCATATCACACAAGAACATCTAAAATCTGGCAAGTTGGTTGTAATAATTCTTGTAAGTGAATTAAGACAGAAAACAGGATTAAAAACATAACATGCTCAAAGAACCATTAAACAGGTTCTAAAAACCATTAAAAAGTGCTATTAGTGCTACAGACACTGAAGACTAATTAAAACCTGAAATATTTTACATCAAAGGCCATTCACACGAGAATAATATATTATGTTTAAAATCTAGTTGATGGATATAATTATGTAGAAGCTACATTTTGAACTATGTAGTCAGGTAAAAGACAAAAGGAAAAACAAAACCAAAGCATCAATTCAAAACAAGAAAACCTGGTGAAGAAAAACTGAAAAACCAAGAATTCCTTGTGTTAAAAAACATTCAGATGAGGTCATGGTTTTGGTGAGCTGGTCTCCGTACCGGCTCTGGTGCCCAGGCCCCTGCGGCCTCTCTTGGCCGGCATCCTGTCGTCCTCGGAGGTCATCAGCTTCCTCTTGCCGGAGGGGCCGGGGGTTCGGGGGCTGCTGGAGGAGCTGCGGTTGGGAGTGTTCTGACCCTCGGGTGCTCCTCTGCGCCTCCTCTTCCCCTCCACCAGGTTGTCTACGGAGAACATTTACACCACTTTTTATTAAGTGTCCAATGCTGTCTAATTTATGACAGAATCTGTGATTGATAAAAACGCACCAGTAATTCAACCTTTATCAGGATTTCAGAAAATGCTTTCGATTAAAGAGAAATGAAACATTAACATTATCTGCGGTGGTCTTACCGAGGCTGATGTCAGAGGCCTTGGTCAGGGGGGTGGAGGGCTCATAGGGCCCGAGGCTGTGCTGTTCCCTCAGCTTGTTTCCCTGCTCCAGAGACAGGATGACCGAGGTCCTGTTGTACCACTGCCTCTGGCCGTCCTTCTCCACACTATAGAACAGCTCCTGCCCCTCTGTTTTATGGCCCCTCACAACACCTGCACAGACACGAACAAGAGACAAGAAACTTTTGGTTCGAGACTCAACACGAATATTAGTTTTTTGATATTAGCCTTTTATAAAACTGATGCATACGGATGGACAGCAGAGAAACTGAATATGATGCCAGAATGGTTTGAGAGGTTTCTACAGATGTTGTGATACTTCTTTGCAATGTGAAAATGTGTCAATATTGTGATCCACTCAAACAGTAATCAGTCAAAATTGCCCAGCCCTACGTCGCTCAGTGGTTCTGATGGACAACCTGAATACGTTTCCCGAAAACAGAGTCTGGTGGCCACCTTCAATGTGGAAAAATAGGAACACTTACCAGCGGCCCCATGCCCGAGGGACACAAATCAAGCAGGGGGGTCGGGTGCCTCCCCCATGAGATTTTGAGTGTCAGACACTTCATTTCCTGCATTCTGGTGAATTTTTATGCACAATGTGTTTTTTCTGCATTCATTTCAAAGTCCTTTCTGCTCCTCTCAGCATGAATGTAAGGACATAACGAGTCAAAACGAGCAAAGCAAAGCTGCATCAATTAAATTAAGGATTAAAACATCAGATCATAGACATGGGCAAAATGTTTGCTGGAGGCACTCTGAGTCTCCGTCACCATGTGACGTGGAGTGACGGACAACTGGCCTGTCATTCTTTTCTGCAAATTCTACTTTAATACTTCTTCGCTATTTCTCGTGAAACTCTTGCTTTTATTACTTGTCATGTTATTCCAAGCATGTCACTTGTTTCCTCTTATGAACATCCTGACTATTATATAAATAACTCTTAAACTGAAAAATATAACTGAAGAATATCAGTTATCAGCAGCATGAAGACAAAACTCTCTGTGGTTATCACTAGGGATGGGGATCGAGACCTGGTTCTATAAGGACCCGGTTCCAAATTTCTCAAAACCCGAAAATCAATAAGGTCAGAGCTTATCGATACTGCTATCGAGACTAGCGTGTCCTATAACGTAACGTCTATGTCTCGAGAGAACACCGCCAACTCCGGCTGCCGTTGCGGGACAATCATCCTCCTCCACTAAAGGTATGCATGGTGCATGCACCCCAACTTCGCCATCCAATTGATAATAATCCAAAAATATTAGATCTCTTAAAGTGATGGTACAGATATTAACCAAGGGTTTAGTGTGAAAACGAAATACTTATTAAAACATAAACAAAACAGCATCTTCAATATTTAGCACCTTTGACCAAATTAACATTTTTATCGTGAGCTAGTAGTGGTGTTTGCGGCATGGAAAAAAAAAAATATATATATACACACACATATATATACATATACATACATACATACACACATATACATATATACACATACATATATATACATACACACATATACATATATACACATACATATATATACATACACACATATACACACACATACATATATACATACACATATATACACACACATACATATATACATATACACACACATACATATATACATATACACACACATATAAATATATATATATATATATAC